>WNGS01162157.1:7247284-7267284 GCA_020271785.1 Procambarus virginalis
GTCTGTTCTCTCGCTATCTCTCTCGTCTCGTCTCTCTCTCTCTCTCTCTCTCTCTCTCTCTCTCTCTCTCTCTCTCTCTCTCTCTCTCTCTCTCTCTCTCTCTCTCTCTCTCTCTCTCTCTCCCATTCACATTAACCCGTTTGTATCCGCGAGAAACTCAGTAGGAACCAAAAGGAGGATTCGAACCAGTATTCTTAGTATTCCCAAACCCACTATCTCACCCACCGCTGGCTATCCTGGGGGGGGGAGGGTGTTCCTGTCCGTAGGGGGGATAGAGTGTCACAGGAAGCTCCAGAGATATGATATCTTACTCCAAGATATCATACATAGATAGTTTGTGAGATATTTATGATCTACGGTTTAACCTGATATTGTGTAATATTCCGGTTTGTATGATATCATATCTTGCTTGATCTCGTTGGATATCTTATCGTTAATTATCCTACCACACCTCATAGCAAGATATCGTTATCTAGTTCATCTTAGGATATAATATAGTGCTTCACTTCATCCTAAGGCACCATATCTAGTTCAGTGTAAGATATCACATCTACTTCAGCTTAAGATATCACACCTCGTTGAATTTAATATATCACACCTCGCTGAGTTTAAGATATCCCACCTCGTTGAGTTTAAGATACCATACACTTCATTTCACCCTAAGATATCATAAAGCCTAAGATATATATCAGTTCACCCCAGGATATTTAAAGATACATCGTTGTAAATATAATTCTAAGATATTTAAATATTTTTTTTTACATTGTCTTTTAGATTAAAATATAATTTCTCACCTAAATTTAGATGCTCAAAATTTTTTGAAGTACACCTTAGAATTTAGAAATATTTTTCCATGACAACCTAAGCAATATCTTAATATATATATATATATATTATATATATATATATATATATATCTATATTATATATATATATATATATATATATATATATAATAAAAAGCCCTTAACCTCTCTTTTGATGACCTGCAGTGGAAACAAGCCTCTCTTCCCGTAAGACTTGGGGGCCTCGGAGTTCGAACAGCAACGCAAATCGCTGTTCCAGCCTTCCTGTCCTCCTTATCAGCATCCGACGACCTTGTGAAGGAAATTCTACCTGCCCACTTACATCAGCTGGCAGGTGTACATGATCCCAATTTTACACGCTGTGCCACAGAGTGGGCCTCTCGTGCAGGCCCATCACCTCAACCACCATCCCCAAAAGCCCACAGGCAATCCAGCTGGGATGGCCCCATTGTAGACAAAGTTGCTGCAGAGTGCCTGGGTGCTGCATCAACACAGCACGACATTGCTCGCCTCACAGCAGTAGCAGCCCCTCATGCAGGGGATTTCCTGTTAGCAACCCCAATGTCGGCAACTGGCACGCGTCTCACACCACACGCCCTCCGAATTGCTGTGGCCCTCCGCCTTGCTGCCCCAATCCACACCAGATATAGGTGTATTTGCGGCGAGGTGGTGGCTGACAGGTACGGCCACCATGGCCTACTCTGCCAAAGCACGGGAGGATGGCACTCGAGGCACAGTGAAGTTAACGACATCATCAAGAGGAGCCTCACCACAGCTGGATGCCCAGCCGAGAGAGAGCCTCGTTACCTAACGCCCCGTAACTCTGATGCTCTTATTGGTCGCCCGGATGGTATCACAGTGAACCCCTGGAAGAATGGCAAGCAGTTGGTATGGGACTACACGTGCGTATCAACCCTGGCTAACACCTACATTGACCTCAGTGTTGCACAACCAGGTGGCGCTGCCACCCACAGGGAAGCAGCCAAATCCCGTAAGTATAGAGAACTTGATCACCACTACAATTTTGTCCCCATTGCTTCTGAGACACTCGGCGCCTGGGGTAAAAGTGCTACCAGTTTTTTGAAGGAACTGGGTTCTAGGCTCATTGAAACAACAAGGGACCCTAGAGCTGCCAGCTTTCTTTTCCAGCGCCTCAGCGTGGCGATACAGAGGGGAAATGCGCACTGCATCCAGGGTTCCTGCCCGCCATCTGAGGAGCTGGAGGAACTCGACAACCTATGATAACCATCTTTGTAACCTATATGTAACTCCTTTTTTGTAACACAGTTCAAATAAAGCAAATATATATGTGTACATATATATATATATATATATATATATATATATATATATATATATATATATAATATATATATATTTATATATATTTATATATATATATATATATATATATATATATATATATATATATATATATATATATATATATACATTAGACGTAATGTAAGTAGTGTTAGTATATCCCAGGATAAACTTTTTCCTTACTGTTTTATGAAGAAGGGAATTGTAATTAATGTAAATTCCTGTTTTTAAGTATCGCAGTTTTGTATATAGTTAGACCTAGGGAAGGTTGGGTTAGGCATTATGGCTGTGTTGGCAATGTTTTGTATTCTTCAGTACAGGCGGGAAGCGTTGAGAAGTTGAATTCAAAAACAATCATTTGTGAGGAGGACAAAACAAAGGGTAGTCTAGTTCATAACGTGTAAGTCAATACTGATGTATTCAAGCTACGTAAGTCAGTATTTGACTTATAACTTGGGCTAGAGGATGGGATAGTTGTGAGTCTTTGTATACTACAGTCGTTTGTAATTTGTATAGGAGGGCCAAGCGGTGGATTAACTAGCCCCTGGGGCTACTATTCCGAGTAGCACGGGCTATGGTGAGCCCATAGTGGACTTACCTGGGGCCAGATTCACGAAGCAGTTACGCAAGTACTTACGAACGTGTACATCTTTCCTCAATCTTTGACGGCTTTGGATATATTTATCAAACAGTTTACAAGCATGAAAACATCCCAATCAACTGTTGTTATTGTCATAAACAGCTTCCTGGTGCTTCGGAGCTCATTAACGGTTTAATAATTGTAAACAAAGCCGCCAAAGATTGAGAAAAGATGTACAGGTTCGTAATAGCGCTTGCGTAACTGCTTCGTGAATCTGGCCCCAGCCACAGGAGCGGGGCTGTGTGCGTACTGGCGCCACCAGTCTAAGTTTTCAGAATGGAGTTCTGGGGGTATATTGTGTTTCAGTATTACTGGTTTGTTACAAGATGTCCCCTGAGTGGTTGAGTGAGTCAGAGTACCTCGTGATAGTCTCTCAACACGTGACGCAATGTTGACGAGTGTACTGGAATCTCCCACAGTTGCGACATTATGTTTTACTGTATCTATAACCCCCAGGTTGACCCTAACACACACACACACACACACACACACACACACACACACCACACACACACACACACACACACACACACACACACACACACACACACACACACACACACACACACACACACACACACACACACACACACACCACACACACACACAGGATAACACCAGGTATGATAGGGAAATAGGACCATAGTCATTGCTGTAAACAACCGATGCTCGAAAGGCGGGATCCAAGAGTCAATGCTCGATCCTGTACACACAATTAGGTGAATACACACACACACACACACACACACACACACACACACACACACACACACACACACACACACACACACACACACACACACACACACACTGGCGATATAATTGTGACATAAGATACTAAGAGGTATGCAAACTGTTCTAAGAGAAGCAGAAGGAGAGGTCGAAGGTGGAAACAGGAATACGGACGAGGTGGGAGGAAATCCATAAGGAAATATGCATTCAGTGAGCTAATGAGCCAATGGACTAATGAGCACAGGGAGTGTGCAGTGCAGGACGAAGAGGAGATAGAGAAATTGGTAAACATTATTAGGAAATCAAACATGCAAACAAAAACCAAACTGGAGTAGGCCTACTTACTCGTGCTAGACAGATTCTACTTTTGAAAGTCCTGTGTGACTCGAACCGGGATCCAAGATATACAAGTCTATTCTCAAAACCAGCCTGTCCTCAACAAACAAAGGCCCGCGAAATGCTCATTAATCCAGCGCCCAAAACCCTGTTTACACAACCTGTCCTCGGACCATTTCCATTCTATCCAGCGTTCGACCCTCAAAGATGCATTCATAAATTGTAACATTATGTTAATTCAAAACAGAACCTTTCTCAAAATATAAATTAATATTATTATACATTAGCTTATTCAGGCTTATTCGCATTTGTGTTCCTCACGTGTGCCCCAAAGAATGAGGTGATTTGATAAAATACTATGGCCAAGATTACCATCAGAGTGCCGGCGGGCTGATGGGCAAATAGCCTCGGCTACCATCAATTTTTGTCCGGTCGTGATGGTCGAGTGATTAAGGTGTCCTGTACATACCAGTTGCGTTGCTCCTGGCAGTATGGGTTCGAGTCACTTCTGGGGTGTGAGTTTTCAGTTGCATATAGTCCTGGGGGCCATTCAGGCTTGTTCGCATTAGCTTATTGTACATAATTAGGAACTGGTTAGGTTAGGTGTTTAGGTTCTGTTGGCGATTATTTGTATTTGTACTATGTGGGTGAAGAATTTGCAGAGTTGTGGGTTCGAACTTTAGTAGTCAGCGAACCAGCCCGTCCTCCAAACAAAGATCCAAAAGTGATTCCATACACCCGCCAAACCCCAGCTGTTTATGAATGAAAAACTGTTTACACACGACTCACAACTGTTGACGTCCGAACACTTCCGGAACAAGTGTTTCACTGACGACTTTTGTTCGAACCACAACGCTGTAAATGCTTCACCCACGTACTACAAATACAAATAATCGCCAACAGAACCTAAACACCTAACCTAATCAGTACCTAAATATGCACAATATGCTAATATATAATAATATTAATTTATATTTGAGAAAAGTTCTGTTTTGAATGAACAGAATGTTACAATTGATGAATGCGTTTTTGGGGTCGACCGCTGGATGGAATGAACCTGGTCTGAGGACGGGTTGCAAGTAACAGCCAACAGAACCTAGACACTTAACCTATGCCTAATATCAGCCCATCCTCCTAAAATGAAAGCACATATAGTAATGATGTGGTCGATCGTCCAAATATGGACGAGATGGACCAATAGGAAGAAAAATTTTGTCTTACTGAATTTGGGCAAACCGGAAAAAAGTTTTTATGTTTATGTTGCTACTGCAACCTAACCTAGCCTAACCATCCTAGGCCTAACGTGTGCTATCTAAGGCCTAATATAGCACATATATGTGCTATTCTAGGCCTAGAAATATTTAAGTTTTAAGTTTGTTTTTTTAGCTTTATATTTTTTTCCAGACTCTGTAAAGTGAACAGCACCAAATTCGTCTTTCCATTTGTCCATCATGTCGATATTTGTATCATCATCTTCATTGTTATAAAAGATACATTTAAAGATACTCAAGCGGCCTGGCTTCGTGCATTCTAATGACATCCGTCAGCGGTTGGAGGCTGGCTGCTGGCTTCATACGTTTGAGGGACATCCTACAGCAGCTGAAGGATAACTTCGAACGTTTGAGGGACATCCTACAGCAGCTGAAGGATGACTTCGTACGTTTGAGGGACATCCTACAGCAGCTGAAGGATAACTTCGAACGTTTGAGGGACATCCTACAGCAGCTGAAGGATGACTTCGTACGTTTGAGGGACATCCTACAGCAGCTGAAGGATAACTTCGAACGTTTGAGGGACATCCTACAGCAGCTGGAGGATAACTTCGTCCATTATAATGGCTTCCTTCAGCGGCTGGAGCCTGCAGGCTTAGTGCTTTCTATTGCCATTATTGCAGCTGGAGCCTAATTTCGTACGTTTCAGCAAATGACACTCACTGAATTTTTCTTTGGGTAAAAACTCTGCTTTTGAATAATATTGTATCACGCGAATTTACATTGACGCACTTGTACCACACTGCTTACACGACAAATATGTACCGTGTACTCATGGTGGCATTAAGGCCAGGTGATGCTCTAAGCACAGCCCTGTGCTTGTGGAATCACCTAGGCCTCAATGCCCTAATCCAGGAATGCCACCCTTACGGGCTCACCATAGCCCGTGCTACTTGGAACTTGTTCCGAGTGGCTGAATCTATAACAACAATAACAATACTACCCCTCGGCTCTTCCATTGCTTAGTTGGCAAGACATAAGGACTCAATTAGTCCCGAAGGTGAAATATAAGATACACAACGACATGAGAATAACGTGATATGACTGTGTGCAAATCTTTGGAGCAGGATTGTGGGATCGAACCTGCGAACCTGTGTCTTCCCAGGGTTAGGGGCGTCACCCCCCCGTGGGTTAAGGTGCGCGCCAGGGGTGACCCCAGGATGCAAGTTTCGTTCCGCCGTTCTGCTCGAAAGATTTTATCGTGAAATAAGACATTTAAATCTCAGTTTCCATCAAGGCCACCCCCCCCACCCCCCACTTCAGGACACACAACTATATTAAATACAAACTGTTTTTATTATATTTATTTCATTCTAAATAGCAGCTGGTTGATTGGGGAAAAATAACAAAGCAAATGCATAAATATTTACAGCTCTTAGAATATGCCGTTAATCCTATTCCTCCGGAATTCCTTCACATTCGATGTTTCCGGTACTCTGATATGCCCACTTTCCCTTGGGGGATCAAGCACGTGTTTCGTGATTAATTTTAGGGTGTTTGCTTTATAATATATTACAGTTCTTCCAACCTGCTTGAAATATAGTACATTCATAGTATATTTTTGAAGAAAATAATACCCTCCGGCCAAGCTGATTTGTTGCTAAATTCCAGTAACAGGTGCACCCAACTCATCAAACAGGTGCACCAACTCATCAAACAGGTGCACCAACTCATCAAACAGGTGCACCAACTCATCAAACAGGTGCACCAACTCATCAAACAGGTGCACCAACTCATCAAACAGGTGCACCAACTCATCAAACAGGTGCACCAACTCATCAAAGAGGTGCACCCAACTCATCAGACAGGTGCACCAACTCATCAAACAGGTGCACCCAACTCATTAAAGAGGTGCACCCAACTCATTAAACAGGTGCACCCAACTCATTAAACAGGTGCACCCAACTCATCAAGAGGTGCACCAACTCATCAAACAGGTGCACCAACTCATCAACAGGTGCACCAACTCATCAAACAGGTGCACCAACTCATCAAACAGGTGCACCAACTCATCAAACAGGTGCACCAACTCATCAAAGAGGTGCACCAACTCATCAAACAGGTGCACCAACTCATCAAACAGGTGCACCAACTCATCAAACAGGTGCACCAACTCATCAAACAGGTGCACCAACTCATCAGACTCGATGAGTATAAGAAGGGAAGGAAACCCTTTCCTTCTGTGATACTATGATACCTGTGATGTCCTGTGATACTTTGTGGAACACCCGGCAAGGGTAATGTAAACATTACCACAATACTGATGATACGCAGCAGGAAATGATCAGATCTCCGGCAGGACAGTCATCCTCCTCCTGCTGCTCTACAAGGGGGGGGGAAACCCTGCCATGAGACGGACAGTTTCCAACATCAGGTGTTCACCGTTGAGCTCAACCATTCCCATGGTTTACGGGTTTGATCCAAGCTAAGTGGTGAGAAACAGACAGCCAGTGTCTCCTGCTACCCTGATTATCATGTCTGGAACACAACATGTATCGTTGGAGTAAATCTTACACTTCAGAAAATTGAGAGCTGGATCAACATCAATTCAGCCGAGAGTTTTAACCAAAAAACAAGTGGTGGGCATCCAGGCACATCCGGCCATCTCTGCACACATCCGGCCACCTCTCCACATATCCGGCCACCTCTACACACACCACACACACACACACACACACTACCAACACCACAGTGCCTATATCTCCCCACAGGCAACTAACTGCTAGATAAAAAAAAACATGACATTCCAATCTCACAACTGGAAACTCTGGAACAAAAAAAGACTGGCTCTGAAAGTCATTCATTAGTGGTCGGATTGTAGTCTGTTAGTCGAATATGATCTATGATGTCGATATGATCTTTGACTGCTGGTTCACACACACACACACACACACACACACACACACACACACAACACACACACACACACACACACACACACACACACACACCACACACACACCACACCACACACATTTCACCAGATGGACTGGGGTGCCGGTGACTATGTGGATAGCATTCTGAACTCGTGTAATCCTGGGGATCACCGGGGATCGATCCCAAGCGATGGCGGAAACAAATGAGCAGAGTTTCTTTCACCCTGATGCCCCCCCTGTTACCTAGCAGTAAATAGGTACCTGGGTTAGACAGCTGCTACGGACTGCTTCCTGGTTGATTGACAGTTGAGAGAAGCTCAACCCCCGCCAGCACAACAAGGTGAATACAGTATTACTGTATTTTTAAAATACAGAACTAAGCCCTGGGGGATCACGACTACAATCTGCTGGTGATGATAATTTCCGTTTTTGGTCTGATGAGATTGTTGCTAAGTCACGGGTCAGGGAGCCAACCAAGCCAGGGGCGGGGGAGGGAAGTCTCACAACATCCTGGTGAGTGTCACAACATCCTGGTGAGTGTCACAACATCCTGGTGAGTGTCACAACATCCTGGTGAGTGTTACAACATCCTGGTGAGTGCCACAACATCCTGGTGAGTGTCACAACATCCTGGTGAGTGTCACAACATCCTGGTGAGTGTTACAACATCCTGGTGAGTGTCACAACATCCTGGAGAGTGCCACAACATCCTGGTGAGTGTCACAACATCCTGGAGAGTGTCACACATCCTGGTGAGTGTCACAACATCCTGGTGAGTGTCACAACATCCTGGTGAGTGTCACAACATCCTGGTGAGTGTCACAACATCCTGGTGAGTGTCACAACATCCTGGAGAGTGCCAGGATGTGGTGTATATATATATATATATATATATATATATATATATATATATATATATATATATATATATATATATATATATACACACAAAATAATGTTTCCCTCTTACAAAACCACTTGAAATTTACTTTCAATAATTGCACAATGAAGCATACTAAAAAAATAAATCCACCAAAAGATCCGTATAAATTATACACCGGCCAATACAGTAAGTATTCATGTATGTGAATACTACACCCCGTGTCCTCCCTGGGGTCTTCGCCAGTGAGTAGTCTCAATAAACTCATCGTTAAGTTCAGTCTCCTGAGGGCCAAACATACCCACTTAGGGTATGGTCGTTTCGGACCCGAGACGATTCGACGAAGTTCGTTTTCTTCGTGATAAAACCGTGTATATATTGCTATGCTAGGCTGTATTAGCATAGGTTAGACTGTATTTCGCTCTGGTTAGATCAGGTTAGGTTGAGTTGGGTTAAGGTTTGGGTGAGTTAGGTTAGGTTAGGTAGGTTTCACAGTCCGTTGGCAAGTGGTCTTGTGTGCGATGCGACTTGTGTCACGGTGTGAGGCGGGAGGCGGAAGGCCCCAGGGGAGGACAAAATGACGTAGCCTTCACCAGCCCACAGTCCTCGTCGTCCTTGTGTCGACCTACGCCATAAGGACGACAGGACGCAACCTACACCAGCCCACAGTCTTCGTCGTCCATGTGTCGACCTACGCCACAAGGACGACAGGACGCAACCTTCACCAGCCCACAGTCTTCGTCGTCCATGTGTCGACCTACGCCACAAGGACGACAGGACGCAACCTACACCAGCCCACAGTCCTCGTCGTCCTTGTGTCGACCTACGCCACAAGGACGACAGGACGCAACCTACACCAGCCCCACAGTCCTCCTGCGCCAGGTAAGCTACGAGCTCACCATAGCCCGTGCTACTTGGAACTTGTTCCGAGTAGCTAAATCTATAACAACAACAACATACAATGCATTTGTTCGTCAGGCTACAACACCTGCCGACCTCAATAGACGTATAAGAGTATGTACGGTTCAGTTTATACATATTCTGCTCTATTTCATTCTAGTTTCGTCATAAATAGTTTAAGAACGTATGGTAATTAAATTGTTCTAAGAGTAAGGGGACTATCAGGAGAGAGTGCCAAGTCATTACGACTATATAGCACTTGCAAGGGATCAGGATAAGGGTTTGGGATGGGACGTGGGGGGGGGTGGAATGGTGTCCCATCACCCGTTCTTCTGGTGATTGGGAGGAATCGACGTCCAGCTCCTTCCCAGCTGGACACTTGCGAACTGGTGTTGGCGGTGGTCAGGGAGGTAGGCTGACCAGTACACGTGTCCCCCATCTGGCCAGGTGAGTGGGCGTGTCCTCACCAGGCACCAGTACACGTGTCCCACATCTGGCCAGATGAGTAGGCGTGTCCTCACCAGGCACCAATGCAAGGGGGGGGGTCGCCACAGATCGATCTCAATCACCGTTGTTTGACATAAATAACCACATCATTTTAAAGTATAAACCCCATAAACTATATTTTTCATGTAAGCAACCAGGTAATCAAAAGTAAAACTGTTAACAAAACTATATATACACGTCTTAACAAACTGGCCACACCGAAAAGCAACAAAAATATGTCGCCACTTGAAGACAACACACATCTACCACGAAAATGGTAGATAATCTACCATTCTAGTGAGAATCTAGACAATCTACCGTTGCTAAACTGGCGAACCTCGCGCGGTCATGCAACCAATCCTTCGGCTTCACTAACCATTACGTAAAAAATCCAACCTCCTAACCAAGCCAGAAACGTACAAACCCAAGCAACCCACCTCTCCCATCGAGTCCAATGCATAAAAAAAACACAGATATATATATATATGAGCTGTTACTTATCATAGCATTACGGGCTCACCACAGCTCGTGCTACATGGACCCTTCGTCCTGAGTAGCTAAATCTTTAACAACATTATCATAGCAGATTGAATATATAACGTTTTACCATAGACAAACGGTATCCACTAGTTGAGAGGCCGTGTTGGAGGGTCTGGAGGAGGCGGAGGGTGGCTCTGGGAGAATGGAATGTCTACTTCACATTCCTGCGGCTCTCCTTCATGCTCCTGAATCGCTACACTTCATATCCGATGATGCAACAGCTTTATGTAATTTATCTTGGCTGTAAGTGGTGTGAGGAACTGTGTTGTCAGGGGGGGGGGAGGTACCTGTGTTGTGAGNAGTAGTGGTAGTAGTAGTAGTGGTGGTAGTGGTAGGTAGTATGATAGCAGCATCTCATAATTATCATTAATGGTAGTATAAGTCCTGATAAGAGGCTTTCGGGTCCAAAAACTGGTGGTGGAGCTGATCATGAGTTACGGTAGGTCTTAGAAAGTCCAGAGATTTGCTTAATCTTGTGAGGAGTATGAACTATGGTGTCCTTGGTGGTACTGGATGGTAGTGTTGTGGTAAGTGACCATGGTTGGCATTTAAGACTTCTGTCAGTGTGCAGGCGATGAGTCACAATAACGTGGCTAAATTATGTTGACCAGACCACACACTAGAAGGTGAAGGGACGACGACGCTTCGGTCCGTCCTGGACCATTCTCAAGTCGATTGAGAATGGTCTAGGACGGACCGAAACGTCGTCGTCCCTTCACCTTCTAGTGTGTGGTCTGGTCAACTTCTGTCAGTCCTTGCCAGAAGAAGACCACTGAAGAAGGTCTACACACACACACACACACACACACACACACACACACACACACACACACACACACACACCACACACACACACACACACACACACACACACACACACACACACACACACACACACACACACACACACACACACGTCCTACGGAATTACTTACAGGTAACAAGTCAGAATATCGTGGCTGACGACAAGTTACCCAACACACGGATGAACTGGAAGTAAGGAGTTCTTTTGGTCCGTCTTGGAGACTTATCCAGTCGTGACGGCAAGAATGGGGGAGATATACGAGTCTCGTTCTTTCTTACTGCGGCATAATAAGAGGATGCTGGCTTAGAGCTACGTCACACAGGTGTGGAGGAAGACATGTTCAGTTCAGGTTTACTTCTCCCTTCAGTGTACCAGTACGACACGCCCCTCTCAGTGTTTCTTACTCCTATGCTGCTGTTCAAAATATTTCTCCTGCGCCCATGTTGTTCCTCGTTGTTCCTCGCTGCCATGTTGTTCCTCGCTGCCGTGTTGTTCCTCGCTGCCGTGTTGTTCCTCGCTGCCGTGTTGTTCCTCGCTGCCATGTTGTTCCTCGCTGCCATGTTGTTCCTCGCTGCCGTGTTGTTCCTCGCTGCCATGTTGTTCCTCGCTGCCATGTTGTTCCTCGCTGCCATGTTGTTCCTCGCTGCCATGTTGTTCCTCGCTGCCATGTTGTTCCTCCCTGCCATGTTGTTCCTCGCTGCCATGTTGTTCCTCGCTGCCATGTTGTTCCTCGCTGCCATGTTGTTCCTCCCTGCCATGTTGTTCCTCGCTGCCATGTTGTTCCTCCCTGCCATGTTGTTCCTTGCTGCCATGTTGTTCCTCGCTGCCATGTTGTTCCTTGCTGCCATGTTGTTCCTCGCTGCCATGTTGTTCCTCCCTGCCATGTTGTTCCTCGCTGCCGTGTTGTTCCTCGCTGCCATGTTGTTCCTCGCTGCCATGTTGTTCCTCGCTGCCATGTTGTTCCTTGCTGCCATGTTGTTCCTTGCTGCCATGTTGTTCCTCGCTGCCATGTTGTTCCTCCCTGCCATGTTGTTCCTCGCTGCCATGTTGTTCCTCGCTGCCATGTTGTTCCTCGCTGCCATGTTGTTCCTCCCTGCCATGTTGTTCCTCGCTGCCGTGTTGTTCCTCACTGCCATGTTGTTCCTCGCTGCCATGTTGTTCCTCGCTGCCATGTTGTTCCTCACTGCCATGTTGTTCCTCGCTGCCATGTTGTTCCTCGTGGCCATGTTGTTCCTCGTTGCCATGTTGTTCCTCGCTGCCATGTTGTTCCTCGTGGCCATGTTGTTCCTCGTTGCCATGTTGTTCCTCGCTGCCATGTTGTTCCTCGCTGCCATGTTATTCCTCGTTGCCATGTTGTTTCTCCCTGCCATGTTGTTGATCATATGACCTTTGTCATTAAGAGTTGTTGTGTTGTTTAAGATTCAGCTACTGGGAACCAAAAGTTCCAAGTAGCACGGGCTATGGTGATCCCGTAGTGGACTTACTTGGCACAGGAGCGGGGCTGTAGCTCTTGTCTCATCATCATCAACAGTTGTTGTTGTTTTAGATTCAGCTACTCGGAACTTAAATGTCAATGTAGCACGGGCTATGGCGAGCCCGTAATCATCCCTCATCAAGAGATAAACGTCCTGTAATAAAGAGGTCTGGTGGTGAGGTGACTGGCCCGGATCCGTGCAACAGACTCCGCACCACCAACCTCTTGAGCTGGACGGTAGAGCGACGGTCTCGCGTCATGCAGGTCGGCGTTCAATCCCCGACCATCCAAGTGGTTGGGCACTATACCTCCCCCCCCCAGTCCCATCCCAAATTCTGATCCTGACCCCTTCCAAGTGCTATATAGTCGTAATTTCTTGGCACTTTCCCATTACGGGCTCACCATAGCCCGTGCTACATGGACATTTTAGTTTCAAGTAGCTAAATCTAAACCAACAATAACACTTTCCCCTGATAATTCCCTCTATCCGTCCGCACCCCGGCCGACCGACTCTGTAGAAGGCGTGGGCGATGGGGCGGCGGCCGGGTGGCGGGAAGTGCCGGCTGTGTCACTGGCGTCGTCGTACGCATCACGCATCTGCTTTCCGTTTCCGGCATCACACTTAACGTGGGCGGTGATCACTGGCGCTAGCCGGCGCCATGTTATACGCTTTCCTGCACGAGCCACACCGCCGTCAGGAGCCGCCACACCGCCGTCAGGAGCCGCCACACCGCCGTCAGGAGCCGCCACACCGCCGTCAGGAGCCGCCACACCGCCGTCAGGAGCCACACCGCCGTCACCTGTGCTCGACCTGTCATCTTGATTTCTTGTATAAATGTTTTGGGTCTCGTTGGTGCAGTGGCTACGTTCTCGACTCAAAACTGAGGATACTGGGTACGATCCCGGGGCGGGATAGAAATGATTGGGCACGTTTCCTTTCATCTGATGCCGCTATTCTCCCAGCAGTAAACCCAGGTGGAGTTACGAATCTGTTGTGGGGGTTGAAGCCTTGGGGGAGACCCTTGATGAAGCCTAAAGTATCTTGGTCATTAAAAAAAAATGAATTTTATATTTGCTTAATACCACTAGAAATAGGCTTTAAAAGTAAAGACAAACGAAGCTAAATACTACATACATAGAGAACACCTTACCAGATTTCATTCACTTGGGCCATCGGAGCCTCGAACTAGAGACCACAAAAGCACCAGTGTGTTGCTCTATTTACTGAGCCACCAGCACCCACTATAAGGAAGATACCAGAGACACCAATCTGCTGTCCAACTGGAACTTCAGGCCTTCCCTCGGGTGTCACTGTGGTTTGTAGGTGTTAGGTAACACACGTCTAAATCATGGATAATATCATGGATAATAACATTTCATTCATTTGAATCATCGTAGCCTCAAACCGCGGACCACAAAAGCAGCAGTCTGAGGTTCTAACTACTGAGTCACCTTTCCAAACGATATATTTCGGTGTATATACTTTTAAAGATGGAATTGATAAGTACTTTTCTTAAAATCCACTCCTTAAATTGTTTGTAATACACTAAGTTTTCCGTAAACAAACAGCCAACAACGTGAAACACACTTTGAATAAGCAATTCTGCATGAAACTTTCAATCCTGCACTTGAAAAACACATCAAAATATAAAAAAAGGTACAAATACATGCAAAACGACTTGTTCCTGAGCTGAGGTACTGAAGTAAATGGAAATACTGAAGGAGATGAACCTCTCCATATTAGAGTAGAGGTATTGTGAGGACATGATATAAACATACAAGGTACTAACTGGAACCGACAATGACGACAATGAATGTTCAATAGAGGAACAGCGGAACGAGGCGGTATGGGTGGAAACTAAAGACAAATAAGTCACCAATACAACAGAAAGAACTTTAGAGTAAGATTTGTATATAAATTCCATGCAAATTTTCTGCTATATTGATTCACAGTTGATATATATGTTAAGATTTTAGACGTAATTAGGACTCTGTGCTTGGGTTCTTTCGTGAATTTTTTGTTTCAATTCAATCGCCCAACCACTTGGGCTGGACGGTAGTGCGATTTTTACTCATAAACAAGGGGTTCGACAGCAGGTTTAATGGCTAAATTTCTACTACTAATACTATAAATATTACTAATACTATTACTACTACTACTATTGCACTTCTACTTTGCACCACAAACCGCTGCAGCAACTTGTACTAATAACACCAATACGAGTCATAATATTATTATTAACAAGGTTCACGTCAGAAGATAAATATCCTCGCAGGATTTTTTTGTCATGACATTTGTCCTTCAGGGACAAGAATGGCGTGGTTACAACGGGAGAGGAGAGCGTAATTACCGCCTCTGACGGGGGCCATGCCGGGGCCCTTCTGGGGACCAGGGCCCTCATGGGGGACTAGGACCCCTTCCGTGGGCCACGCCCCGCTGCACAGAACAAAGGATTCAGACGCTCTTTGATATCACCTCACGCAAATATAGCTCATCATGATGACATAACATCATGATGATAACATCATGATGCCTTTCTATCAGGTAAATCTGCGTCTAGATAACCCCCCTTTGTCTCTGTTGTCAAGTCTATTTTGATCCAAACACAGAGGCCTGAAAGGAGAGAAATCACATACTCAAAGGTTTAAAACCAGCAGTGGGTAAAAAATTCCGATCCCTGCAGATCTGACGCATATATATGGGCAGCACAAAACGTCCACCGGAATGTGTGACGCTATAATTGCCCGGATTATACGGATGTATAATTATAGGATGAGCCAGGATCAGGTTCAACAACTGTTACCTGTTGCAGGTGGTTGCAAGTGACTGTTTACTCAATCCTCAGAGCAGGAACTGGGGGTCATGATCGATGGGGTGAAGAATTAGATCCTAAGGACCTTCTACAGGACCCCTTCCCCCCTTGTGTGACCCCATGTTCTGGTCCTACACCTTGTGTGGACCCCCTAGTACTTGTCTAAACACTTGGGTGTCCCTCCTTATCCCACCCCCTTGTGTGGACCCCCTCGTTCTGTTCTCCTGAACCACACAGGTTCGAACCTTCATCACTGCCCCTACGGATTTTCTCATTGATGCACTGACGTTAGTGTGATTTCTCTCTGTGTGTATAATTGATATGTTATTCAGATATCACTGATGCATTCATGATGAGTAACACACGACTCATGATGAGTAACACATCACTGTTAAGGTATTGATGAGCTCATGATACCATCTCGGTGGCCTGTTAATAAGCGATCGCAACATTCGTGACGCATTCATGACGTATTTGTGACGTGTGGAGAAGCATTGTGACGTAGTAGGGTCCTGTTGGCCGAGAATGACATTTTTGATGACGTAGTTGAGGCGTGTAAGTGACGCGTTTGTGACGTAAGAGTGACGTGGTCGCCAGGTAGGCACATTCTTACGCCCAACGTCTCGCGGTGACGCAGAGGCGCCAAGACGGCCAGGTAAACAAAGACTATCTTTGTGTTGAGCGGCAGAAAAGTTCTTTATCTGTGTTGAGCGGCAGAAAAGTTCTTTATCTTTATTGATTATATGTATATCTACATATTCTTTTTTGGTTATGTTAATGTGTACCGGGTTATTTCTACCTTCTCAATATGAACCACTACCACAATCTCTCTACCCCACTACTAGTATTACATCAGCGACAACCACTGGGAACACATACCACCACCACTAACATCACCCCTAGCTACCACCATCACTTCCTTATACTGTTTATAACTTACAAGTCATTACAGATTAGCAATATATTCCTCAGTTTACACTCCAATAATTGTATATGTGTCTTAGATTTAGGAAAGACTTGGGTAAATACTGGTTCAGTAACAGGGTTGTTGATTTGTGGAACCAATTGCCGCGTAACATTGTGGAGGTGGGGTCCCTGGATTGTTTCAAGCATGGGTTGGACATGTATATGAGTGAGATTGGGTGGTTATAAATAGGAGCTGCCTCGTATGGGCCAATAGGTTGCAGTTGCCTTTGTTCTTATGTTCTTATGTTCTTAGTTGCCTTGTGTTTTAAATACGAGAAACCTTCGGGAGACAAGATGCTGACAATAAGTCCCAGTGTATATATGTATGTATATGTGTGTGTGTGCATGTATAAATATGTGCATATTAAACAAATCAATAACTTCACAAGATTGGTAATTGTCTAGCTCAATGACCTGTGAGGTTCAGTTACTGAACCCATTGTGTGTGCCTCTGAAAACCTTTCCGCCAGCGACCACTGGATGGATATGAGGTCTAGTATCGTCCACGGGAGGGGTATGGGGTCCACTACCGCTCACGGGAGGGGTATGGGGTCCACTACCGCTCACGGGAGGGGTATGGGGTCCACTACCGCTCACGGGAGGGGTATAGGGTGCATAATAAAAGACTAAACAAAAACAGCTTCATCTGGGTACAAGTGACAGGATGAACAAACCAGCGGATTTTCGTCCTATTGCACGGCTATTGCACATGCTGCTATAGCGGCATATCCTCACTCACAAGACGAGTGACACTGCCCAGTAAACTCCCCTCTTTGTTGACCACAACTAAGAAACCCCAAAAAAACAATGGTGACAAAGGTTACAAGAGCCACTAACAAAGGCGAAGGTAGAGTCCCACTGGTCATGTTTCCCGCTACCATCACACTGTCCTCCTCCTGACCTGTGAGTCACGTGCTCCAGGGCAGATCCGAGCGCGTGCGGGCTTTCTTAGGGTTTCTTCATTTCCTGGGCGTAGACATCGACCCTCTGGAAGAGTGACTCGTGCTTCAGCTCTCTCACGGAAATTACTGGGAGCTGTGGACGGCAGTGATGATGTTCAATGTCTTATCTTTATCACTGGTTATTATTAATATTATTATTATTATTATATATCCCAAGGAATGCTGTGTGTGAACTTCTAGCCTTTGGTCGTTCTTACGATAGCTTGAGAATGGCTCTCAGCTCTCACACGAGTCTTGAACTATCAACACCTCCTGGATGCATGCTTGCTGTCTTCATGGTAGGCTTGACCAAGAGCTGTCTTCATGGTAGGCTTGACCAAGAGCTGTCTTCATGGTAGGCTTGACCAAGAGCTGTCATCATGGTAGGCCTGACCAAGAGCTGTCTACATGGCAGGCCTGACCAAGAGCTGTCTTCATGGTAGGCCTGACCAAGAGCTGTCTTCATGGTAGGCTTGAACAAGAGCTGTCTTCATGGTAGGCTTGACCAAGAGCTGTCATCATGGTAGGCTTGACCAAGAGCTGTCATCATGGTAGGCCTGACCAAGAGCTGTCTTCATGGTAGGCTTGACCAAGAACTGTCTACATGGTAGGCTTGACCAAGAGCTGTCAGTCAACGGTCATCGTCCCCTACCCCCTAGCGTGGAGAGCCCTAAGCGCCAGTTCATCTGACTGTAAACATGACATGTCACAATAACATTCCTGTAACTCCTGTGAATTTAACCCTCAAGATTTTGCATCATGTCTGGTAAGAGCAGCGGCGGATGTGAGCTTGGCGTTACGTGACGGAGCGTCACATACGCCAGGCTAAGCTGCTTCTTGGAAGGTCTTCGTGTTGGTATACACGTTGCAATCTTATGCTTGACGCGATATACAAGTTGCATGACATTGATGGACGCGAGATACATGTTGCAAGCCTGTGTTGGACGCGATATACATGTTGCAAGCCTGTGTTGGACGCGATATACATGTTGGAGGCCTGTGTTGGACGCGATATACATGTTGGAGGCCTGTGTTGGACGGGAGATACATGTTGCAAGCCTGTGTTGGACGCGAGATACATGTTGCAAGCCTGTGTTGGACGCGAGATACATGTTGCAACCCTGTGCTTGACGCGAGATACATGTTGCAACCCTGTGCTTGACGCGAGATACATGTTGCAACCCTGTGCTGGATGGTGAGTTACGGGCTATTCATGCCCATGCCACCTCTTTTGTGGCTCAATCTTCATCACTCAATCTGACGATGGTGGGTGTGGTGGGGGTGTGGTAGAGCGTATTCACCTAATTGTGCTAGTGAGGGTTGAACGTCGGCTCTTTGGTCCCGCCTCTCAACCATCAATCAGCTGGTGTACTGATACCTGATCCTACTGGTGTGGTGCAGGGTGTGGTAGGGTGGAGTGGGGTTCGTCAGCTCCCCAGTGTAGGGTAAAATCCCCCTAAACGTTCCCCCCGGGAAAGTTCCCGTCTCCTGTCCTGCCCCAAGGGCGGCGCCCCTGGGAGCCGTGTGACTTTCTTAGTACATGCACTTGTAATATTAACTTGACCCTCTCTCTCTCTCTGTCTGTCTCTCTCTGTGTGTCTCTCTCTCTCTCTCTCTGTCTCTCTCTCTCTTCTCTCTCTCTCTCTCTCTCTCTCTCTCTCTCTCTCTCTTCTCTCTCTCTCTCTCTCTCTCTCTCCTTCTCTCCCATTCACATTAACCCGTTGTATTGTATCCGCGAGAAACTCAGTAGGAACCAAAAGGAGGATTCGAACCAGTATTCTTAGTATTCCCAAACCCACTATCTCACCCACCGCTGGCTACTCCTGGGGGGGGGAGGGTGTTCCTGTCCCGTAGGGGGGATAGAGTGTCACAGGAGCTCCAGAGATATGATATCTTACTCCAAGATATCATACATAGATAGTTTGTGAGATATTTATGATCTACGGTTTAACCTGATATTGTGTAATATTCCGGTTTGTATGATATCATATCTTGCTTGATCTCGTTGGATATCTTATCGTTAATTATCCTACCACACCTCATAGCAAGATATCGTTATCTAGTTCATCTTAGGATATAATATAGTGCTTCACTTCATCCTAAGGCACCATATCTAGTTCAGTGTAAGATATCACATCTACTTCAGCTTAAGATATCACACCTCGTTGAATTTAATATATCACACCTCGCTGAGTTTAAGATATCCCACCT
>WNGS01162157.1:7316717-7330330 GCA_020271785.1 Procambarus virginalis
GTGTGTGTGTGTGTGTGCGTGCGCCTGCGTACTCTCATGGTGCACAGGCGATTGCTCTGAGTGGCAAGCTGTTTGTTGTTATAGATTCAGCTACTCGGAACAAGTTCCAAGTAGCACGGGCTATGGTGAGCTCGTAACTTACCTGGCACAGGAGCGGGGCAAGTAGCCACGGGCTATGGTGAGCCGTCGTGGACTTACCTGGCACAGGAGCGGGTTGAATGAATCTGTAGTGGCAAGCGTTTTCTTGCAAGTAATGTTTAGAAACTCTTGACTAACCGACTTACTGGTCTCTGTCGCCAGTTATGGTGGTGCTGTCCTCGTAGACGGACTCAGCGGGACGGCAATAAAAGCTGGATGTCAAAACCTCAGAATCAGCCATATCTCGCTACACAGGCAGATGGCTTTTAAATTCAGCTCTCCTGTCTTTTCCCTAAAAGTTCTTTGGTACAATGACTCAATTCACGTGAGCGTTTTCACTCCACATCTGAAGTTAATGATCGGAGTTAACATCCAACATTGACTCTTGTAGCATGTTTACCTTGCACACTGCGCACATGCCGAAGAAACACGTCCTAATGTCTCTCTTGACAGATCTGTGTTTGCAGGTGTCCTAGACCAAGGGGTGGGGAACCTGCGGCATTCAGGTCGCATGCGGCCTTTTATGGTGCTCGGTGCAGTCTCCGTAAGCAATTGAATATTCATGTGAAATCCTAGTAAAACCTTGCATAGTGAACAATAGTATTATAACACAATCCAATTGAAAACTTGTAATGCTTTAATAGTTATAGACATGAAAATCGAAGAAACTTTTTCCCCAATGTACAAAACCATTAAGATGAAGTCGTCGGAATATTTCTACCTTAACAAGATGCACAACTCGTTAAACAAATATTAGATTCCTTAGAAACACGTTTTGAAATGTTTGTTCATTAACAACGAGCGACTTTTTTCCCTCGCCTCAGTATAATTAAACACATTTTGTAAAATTAGTGTTACTTATAATTCATAGCTGAACTTCATAGCCTTTCATTACCAGTCGAAAATACTTTAATAACCTTCATAGAAAAAACACACCACACAGCGTAAAATATGAAACCTAATTTTGGGGGGTTTAAATAAAAACTATAAAAACATTCAATTGGATATGAAATATGGGGCACCACTGTAATTTAAAACAAAAGAGGAGCACCACAAAATTTTGTTTCAAGAATTGTTAAAAAAAAACAATGCATTAGAATATTTACATAAAATATAGATTATCCAGCAGGTAATAGATGCTTATAGCAAAGCTTGGTGCCTTGGGTTACCTCAACTCCACTAATGTGTTTGAGGTCCTTCTCTACGTATCGTCATATATCCTGGAGGACATACATCGTTACTGCATTCAACATCCTCGTTTTGCATCCGGAAGTCGGCCCAGGAGACACGCACTAATCTGATACCTTTCTTTACAAGAGCAGAACCGTCTCACAGTTAAATGACTAAACGCCCTGAAGACTCTACAACACATTTTGACCCTGACCGTCTATACCTCCACACTAACTCTCCAACTGTTACCATAGGTAGTGCCACTAACTCTCCCACTGTCACCAGAGATAGTGCCACTAACTCTCCCACTGTCACCAGAGGAACGGCTGGTGGCTGCAGCGGACGTGGGGGATGTCTCGGCTGTGTCGGGGCTGCTGAGCTCTGGCGCCGACGTCAACTGGCAGAACAGCCATGGGGAGAGTGCCCTCATGTACGCTGCTTGGCGGGGGCACGAGGCGGTGGTTGCCTCCATTCTCCAGCACCCCGCCACTCATGTCAACCTCCAGGTAAGTGCCCACTCCTCACCTCACTCTCCAGGTCAGTGCCCACACCCCATGTCACTCTCCAAGTAAGTGCCCACTCCCCACCTCACTCTCCAGGTCAGTGCTCACTCCCCACCTCACTCTCCAGGTCAGTGCTCACTCCCAATGTCACTCTCCAGGTCAGTGCCAAGTCAATGACCCAAGCAATTGTGTCCTCACGACCGCGTTCAGAGGGAAACACTTATTGGGGATTTGTGAACCCGTTCCCATGTGTTATTGGTCAGTCCTAGTCTCACGTTGCACAAAGTGAGCTTGTTTTGTTTTACCTATAACACCACTGTGGATGGTTCTGTGTTAGAGTAACATGTGGAATGAATCTGAGTTTCATCAACCACCTAAACACTAATTTAGCAAGCAATGAAACGAGGATATGAATTGGTGTTGCCGTGGCATTGAGGCAATCATAATTAGAAATATTTTCATACCTGCTGAAGGGAAGAAACACGATTGTCGAGTCTCTGTAAACCCGAATATTAAGATAGGAGCTTTTTATTTCAGGATAACGATGGATGGACGGCGCTGCTGTGGGCATCCCACGGAGGTCACACTGGCGTGGTGCGGCTCTTCATGGTGCACCCAGACACGGAGCCTGACCTCTCTAACAATGCCGGCGAAACAGCCCTCATGAAGGCTTCCGTTTTCGGCCACGAGAGCGTTGTCAGGCAACTTACTGGCTCCTACCGCACCTCGCTGGACAAACACCATCCCGACGGCTCCACGGCTTTGCTGTGGGCGGCGGCGGGGGGCAATGTTGGCTGTGTCACATTTCTACTTGATGAAAATGCCAGTCTGGACACAACTGACAGAGATGGCATGGATGCCCTCATGTGGGCCGTGTCTGTGGGGCAGACGGAGACAACAGAACTGCTGGTAAAGCGCGGAGCAAACCTTTCCAGGAGGGATAAAATTGGTCGCTCTCCATTACTTATGGCGGCGGAGACAGGCCATGCAGAGGTGGCCAACATTCTGCTCCAACATGACGGTACTGACATTAATCTTTGCACGAAAGACAAAGTGACGCCTCTCATGCGCGCAGCTGAACACGGTCACTCGGTAATCGTCAACATGCTCTGCAAATGCCGCGACATAGACGTCAACATGCAGGACGGTCAGGGCCGGTCAGCGCTCATATTTGCGTCGCGCTCTGGTCATGCGGACTGTTGCTATATCCTCCTTCACCACCCAAGTATTGACCCCAATCAATGTGACTTGGAGGGGCTCTCTCCAGCCATGATGGCGGCCACAGCCGGACATGAAGAGGTTTTAGCAGCACTTCTGTCGCATCGCGAGATCTGCATCTCTACTAAGTCCAGAAATGGTTTCACAGCCTTTATCCTGTCCGCTCGCAGTGGCCAACGAACCATCGTCCAGAGGTTGCTTGCACACCCCGAAGTAGACATTAATGAGAGGGACGGAAATGGAATGACTGCCCTTGCATGGTCGGCTAGGAACGGCGCGGTACATGTCGTGGAACTCCTGCAGCAGTACCAGTCGCTTCAGCCCAACATACCAGACGAAGATGGATTAACTCCCATTATGTGGGCAGCACGAAACAACCAGCTACTTGCAGTAAAGACCTTGTTAAGAGATTCACGTAACGACATAGACGCTAAGGATAAAGACGGTCGCACGGCTCTAACTTGGGCCAAATTACAGTATAACAAGGATATCGAGCAGTTGCTCACACGGTATGGACAACTAGCGTCAACAGTAACTGATGACAGTATAGATGATTCTGCCTCGGATTCGTCACTCCACACACCATCCGCCATGAACCGGCGTTATAGTGATCAAGTCAGCGACATACAGGTGGATAACATTGGAGACGTCGTCAAGTTACTGGAGAATGGGCCTTATATCAGTTGGCGGCAAAAGACCGGCAAGACGTCGTTTGCATGGTCGGTGGCCAGCGGGCAGACCGAGGTGGTAAAGGTGTTTCTGTTGGTGCCGGGTTGGACGTGAACGAGCGGGACGAGCAAGGCCACACACCTCTCATGGCAGCAGCACGAAATGGTCACGCAGACGTTATTAAGCTTTTACTGTTGCACGATAATGTCAAGATCAACTGCACGGACTGGCGTGGCCGCACGACACTCATGATTGCCGCCGAATTTGGCCAGCTTCGTGCCTTGGTCATCCTCCTAAAGTGCCCGGAAGTGAACATCAACCAGACAGACGATGACGGCCACACAGCGCTTACTATCGCCGTCATTGCTGGCATGTTTGAGATCACAAATGCCCTTCTGCGGCATCCTTCCATCGATGTCAATATCACTGCTACAGACAAGTGCAGTGCGTTATTGTTCGCCGTTCGTGCAGGACATAACGAAGTGGCTGAACTTTTGATAGGATTCAAAAGCACAAATATTAACCTAGCAGACGACTGTGAAGAAACTGCACTTCACGTGGCGGCCGGACATCATGGTAACAGTTTCGTGACGCGCCTTCTCCTTCAACACCCTTATGTTGGTGTCAATCGCTGTAATATTCAGGGTTGCACCGCCCTAATACTCGCAGCCAAAAACGGCCACCTCGACTGTGTTAAACTACTGATGGAGCATCCTCTCATTGACGTGAACCAGCGAGACAAGGATGGGAAGACGGCTCTCATATACGCCTGCATGATGGGCAGAGAAGACATTGTATGTCTTTTGTTTTCTCATCCAGATGTTGATCCAAACATTAGGTGTAATGAGAAAGGCATGTCAGCACTGCTGCTGGCCGCACGCCATAACCATGGTGGGGTGGTGGGCCTACTGTGTGCGCGCAACAACATCGATGTAAACCAAGTAGACGAGTTTCGGGCATCGGCGCTGATGCACTCAGTAAGGCGCGGGTCTCGGCCCTCTGTGCAGGCGCTTCTCGACCGAAACGACATTGACATCAACATTCCTGATGCTGAGGGCAAGACGCCCCTCATCCGGGCGCTGGCATCCAATCACTATGATCTGGCGATGCTGCTGCTGGCGCGCCCTGACGTCAATGTCAATGCCCAGACGCTAGAGTCTAAAACAGCCCTCATGTACGCTGCCATATACCCAGAGGGCCTCCCAGCGCTCAAACTCCTGCTGGCCAACAAGAACATCGAGGTAGGTCACTAAGCATACATGTTCGGCAAACAATAATTTATATTTAGCTTTAGTCATAGTGGACTATCTTCTTTACTTATGTTCTATTATATTGATCAAAACTGTATATGAGTAAATACCAAAAATTGGCCATCTGGTTGTCAGGTGAACACCACAGATGAGCGGACATGCACGGCGCTGCTGCACGCCTGCAAGAGTGGCAACGTGGAGGCGGCGTTGGCTCTGGTGGAGACAGACGGCGTGGACCTTGAGGTGCGGGATGACCAGGGCATGACGGCGCTCATGTGGGCCGCCATGCTAGGCTTCCGCGTCATCGTCACTGCGCTCCTGCAGGTACTGTTGCTCACACAGTAACACACACGGGTCAAGCTTACAGTCACACGGACGCACCTCTACACTCACAAACATATACACGGACGCTCACTAACATTGTCACAAACAGACGCACGCTTACACGGACACACTATACCACAGCCCACTACCTATACCATGCAACATTCTCACATGGCCCTCTACGTTCCGTCGAAGGTCCGGACGATGGAGGTAAACGCACTGACGCCGGACGGGTTGTCTGCTTTGGGGCTGGCGTGTGAGGCGGGGCAGGTGGAGGTGGTGCAGCTCTTGGCCTCCCAACCCACCGTCGACGTTAACGCTGGCGACACTGCTGGCCGGACCCCGCTAGTTGCTGCCCTCGAGGTATTGCACACGTGTGTGTGGATGTCTCAATAACGCCATCATCATCATCATCATCATTACCGAAAATTGGCGAGACTATGTGAACAAAAATACCAATTTTTTTTAATTTCTCACATTTAGGTGTTTTATTTCTATTTGAATCATTATAATGTTCATTAACACCCATGCCTCACCTTTCTATATAATTTCCTAACCTTCTATACATTTCCTCATCCTTCTATACCATATCCGACTCTTCTATACCACTTTTAAGCCTTCTATATCTTTACCCATTATTATTATTATTATTATTATTATTATTATTATTATTATTATTATTATATTATTATTATTATTCTAAATGCTTTAACAATATTCAAGAGTTTATTTATTGAGAAATGAAAGGCAAAGACAATTAATTAAGGCTTTTGATAAGAGGAGTAAGGCAGAGGATACCCCCCCCCCCCCCCCGTGCACCTCGGAACCCAGCAAACGTTTGTAGTGGCAAACGTTCTAGTGTTGACGGTTTTAATAATTGGCAAGTTTCTTATTATCCTTAAATAAATAGTATACTCTATAACAAGTTCTGTGTAAGTTTATTACTGATTAAGAGCTAAACTATATAGATTATTTTGACCCGAATAGCTTACTTATATATTTACTGAACATGCCATTCAAACAATTACACTGGACAAAATTGTTTTTCCTGTGTAGTAAGTGCTTTTACCTCCAAAGTATAGTAAATTTTTATTTTTATTTATATTTTATTTATTTATATACAAGAATGTACACTGGGTTTGTGAGAATACATAGCATAGTATTTACAATCTGGCTATTTAAATGGCTATTTAAATGGCTATTATTCTCCTCAAAATATGCAGTAACCTAAGACCACTTGACCTATAGTACTTAACGGTGTGTGTGTGTGTGTGTGTGTGTGACAGAGGGCCCAGCACGAGTGCGTGAGGGTGCTGCTCCAACACCCAGCCCACTCCCTCTCCCGAGCGGGGGTGAGGCCGCCCTACCTCCCGCCCACCCTGAAGGCCATGGTCAACCTCTACAGGAAGAACAGCCAGGTGAGTGCTGCCGCTGCGGGCCACCGCTACCCGACAGGAGTAGACGGGCCGGGGATAATACAAGGGGGGTTTTCCTTTATTTATTGCAATCGTTTTAATATCAATTTACGAGAAGGTTGTTACATCGAGGGGTGTTGTGAAGCGGGTCCCTTCCAGGTTCGTGGGGTGTTGTGAAGCGGTTCCTCCCAGGTTCGTGGGGTGTGGTGAAGCGGTCCCCTCCCAGGTTCGACGGGTGTAGTGAAGCGGTCCCTCCCAGGTTCAACAGGTGTAGTAAAGCAGTCCCTCCCAGGTTCGACAGGTGTAGTGAAGCAGTCCCTCCCAGGTTCAACAAGTGTAGTGAAGCGGTTCCTCCCAGGTTCGACAGGTGTAGTGAAGCAGTCTCTCCCAGGTTCGACAGGTGTAGTGAAGCGGTCCCTCCCAGGTTCGACAGGTGTAGTGAAGCGGTCCCTCCCAGGTTCAACAGGTGTAGTGAAATCACATTCAGGTCTTGCAAAGCGATCGTCATGAACGAATGCCACACATAACCAGAATACTGGCAAAGGCTTTTCAATATTAAAAATACAACACGTTGCATGTAGGACATAACAATATACATAGATTATCAATACGATCCGAAGGACTCAGACAATGGGATTGATAACTATACTGACTTAGGAGAAGTAGATATATTGAGATGTATTTTGATATAATGATAGTTTATAGACAGACGGATGGGAAAATAGATGGGTAGATATCCTGATGGAATATAGATGGATAAAGAAGCTGACAAATGTAGAGAGTGACAGGTTCTCAGATCAGCCCATTCTCTTGATTTGCACTCCGTCAAAAATCCAACTTTTTAACCTAATTAGAAACGTACACACACCTAAGCAACCCACCTAACCTATCGATTCCAATGCACACAAAAAAAATTAAATATATGCGAGTCGTTACTTTTGTTAATAAAGTGCATTTGTAACGTTGATTACGATAACGTAAAAAATGCGACCTATTATTTGAGAGGACGGATTGCTCAAACAAATAAGAATATTGATAGCAAGCAGACCCACAAATGGAGGTATAGCAACAGATAGGTTAGTCAAAACAAAGAAATATAATAACAGACACGTGAAATTAAGCAGCACGTAGGTAGTTTATAATATAAACAACATTGTAGTTATTTTTACACACACACACACACACATTATTATAGTTACTATACGTAGTTATAATACTACGTCACAAGTATGTATATACTGTAGTCTCCTCTGCTGTTGTACACTGTCGTGTGTGGGGTGGATGGTTGACATTATCTAGCACATGCAGAGTGAAGATGAGTACTTGAGTGACGGTGTGGGGGTGCGGCAGGTGCGTCATGCGCTGGTGCTGAGTGCGCCGCCGCCCTCGCTGGTGATGGACGGCGTGGGACGCGCGGGGGACGCGTGCGTGGCGGGGGGCGGCGAGCTGGCCTCCGTCCTTCTCTCACTACCCAGGCCCTTCCAGGTGAGCTGACCCTATCCCCCTAATGCTCCTGCTAATTACCATTTGCAGGCTGTTTATAACAATAACAACAGTTGATTGGCAAGTTTTTACGCTTGTAAACTATTTAATAAATGTAACTAAAGCCGTCAAAGATTGAGGAAAGATGTACACGTTCGTAAGCACTTGCGTAACTGCTTCGTGAATCTGGCCCCATATCTTCAGCCACGTTATTGTGACTCGTCGTCTGCATGAAGATAGTTCATGACAGTTAATAAGTTTATTATGTAAATCCTACATGACTTGGTTCCCACAGTGTGAGGTACGCTGCAACAATGCCTGTTTCTGTATGGTAATTATTGACTGTGTGTGTGTGTTAGGTGGTCCAGCACGTGCTGCGGCGGGCCACCACACAGTCCCTCTCCGAGCACGTCGGAGACTTCGCCGCCAAGCTGGACCCTGACGAGGACGGAGCCGTCGTCCTCTACATCAGCGGAGAGGTCAGCAACCCACCACTACACTAACAATAACAATAATACACACACTAACGTGATATATATCAATGAGGAAATCCACCTTTCCTGTGAGGTGGCGCAAACCCACCTGGTTCTCTGGTGAATTTTCTCAATAACAATAATAATAGTTTAATTGTAAACAAAAGTATTCATTGGATAATGTTAGATATAACCTAAGTAATACTGTGAAGGGCGTACGGTAATATCGTTCAAAGTAATACCTCTGAATAGGTCTGTGATGGGTCTCGGTAGTACAGTGCCTACGTTCTCGACTCATAACTAAGAATCTCGGATTCGATCTCCGAGCGGCACAGAAATGGTTGGGCACGTTTGCTTTCACCTAATAGTAAATAGGTACACAAGATTTAGGCAATTGCTGCCGGGTTACATCCTGGGGAGGGTCAGTAGTTCGACCTTGGGGGCGGGCCTCGATACGAGCCTAAAGTAGGTATATACACAGCCTTCCTATCACCTACAAAACGAATGAATTATTAAATTATAACAGATAACTGCATTAAATATACAGATTCTGGATAATGCGGGGGTAGCTAGTATACCTAATCATGAGGTGCTTCGAAGGGGTGTTCAGTGTGGTTTACTAAGGTGGATCACGGGGCGCGTTCGGGTATCTCACAGTAGGAAATGTGTCTTGTCAGGTTTCCGTTAGTTATTTTATGGAGTTTTCCCAGTGGCGTGCAAGTACACTTTTGTTTTTCCGTCTCTAGCAAAGCACTGCTTAGTCACTCCTTTGTTATGGAGATGGGCTTGACGCAGTCTGTAGGGGCAGGTCTGTCTCTCAAGCATTTGTTTACATAGACATTTTGTTTACATAACGAAGCGGTTTCAATGACAACTATTTTCCAGAACAATTATTCAATTAAAGGAAAACTGCTATTTGGATAGGTTATATAAGGGTACACCGTGAAAAAAAACAGATGAAAACTGTACATTGGAGTGACCCAGAGAGGCAGAAGATGGAATATGTTTAGTGTGAGAAGTCTTGAGCAAGTGGAACTCACTGTAGGACAGGAAAGGATAGAAACGTACTCTACAGGCAAGGTACAGGCAGGGCCAGAATCAGGCTTAAGATAAACAAGCTACATTATACGGCTTCACAGTCTCCAGGGACTCAAAATCTCTTAATTTTTAAATTTGTTAGTTAAATTTTCTGGCAATTGCAAGTTTACAAGTGTATTTTGCACATAAATTAAATGCATTCAGTTATTCAAGACTGGGAATGAGTTTCCAGCATTATTTTCCTATTATTAAATGTCTTGATAAAAGTAAAAATAAAAAAATGCCTTAAATTTAAGGCAATTATTTAAAGTTGTAAAGAAGAAATCCTTCCTCCTCTTCCCCGCATCTTGGAGACTTCCTTGGGAAGTTGAATTGTTACACAATCTTGTTACCAGTTAATAACTGCCAAATAGAACTTCTACAGCTTAGTGCCTCGCTATGTCCAAATCCGCCAGGGTTTGTGACGTCTACATTTGACAATGTAGACGTCACAAAAGTCTTGTTTAGGTAGTTAATACGCCAGTCAATTGTTGGATAACATCCAGGTGTCAGGATTTTTTAATCGTGCTCTGCAAACACAATTAGTTGAGTACGCCCACGACAAATGATTTGATCGAGAGAGAGATTATAACGTTGTTGCAGGTACTGGTGACTCCTGAGGGCCCCGCCCTGAGCCTGCCGTCGGCTCACTCCGCCCCCACCAACGTCCTCCTCGACTCCATGGTGCGCGCCCTCGCCGCTACGCCCACACTGGTGCTCATCGTTGATGCCGTGAGCGTGCGGGCGGACGGCATGGCGTGCGAGTCTGCCATGGTCAACACCCTGGCCCACATCCTGCCTCCCCTCGTCCACCCCAACATGGCCATCCTGGGAGGGGTCTCCATGGAGCGCCTGCAGGTGGGTCCTGAGCCATGCTCGCTACCCTGGTGCTCGTGCAAGGTGAAAGCTAGGTCACTTTACAGCCAAAAGATCTCGGGTTCAATTGTCGCGGTGGGACAGAAGCTTTTAGACACATTTCCATTCACCAGATAATCCTGTTCACCTAGCAGTATATAGGTATCCATGAGTTAGGCCTCTATTGTGGATTGCATCCCGGGGGAAGATCAGTAGCTGGCCCAGGGGGGAACATTGATAAGCCAAACAGGCTTCCTGTCCACGATTATGGGGAGCCATAACTAGAGGATCTCAGTAGTCAGTTGGGTTCATTCCAGACTCACAATCGGGAAACGGTTGGGTACGTTTCCATTCACCTAATCCCTTTGTTGGGAAACTTAGATATAAGCCTAACGTGTGTGTATATATATACACAGGCTGCCTGTCCCCGACAAAATGGAAACGAATTTTAACAATGTCGGGGTTACATGTAGTCTTACAGTAGTACCCCCATGAAGACTGGGATATCCATGCTCTAGCAAGGTTTTCTCTAGACTTTCAAGGGAGACTGCTCGACAGTGTTCGTGACGCCTTATATTATTCATTGGCACAAGTGTTATACCTGAGGGCCACTCGACGAGGACAGGAAGCCGGCGACTTGTCAAAGGTTCCCTATTTGCCCTGAAGATCTTTTCCAGTTGGATTTTAAAACTGAACAGAGCTTTGGCATTTACGGTTTCGGCGGGTAGGGCGGTGTTATCTGTGGTTTTCACTTTAATAAAATAATAACATTTTTTAAACTGATTTCCTGATACATTTATTGACCGCGGTATCACATATTGCGCTAAACTTGGTGTACACTTAGCACAGCATGGACAAATGCCTTGCTGTGTATGCCTGGCTCGGCACAGCTACCGCATGTGCAGCCTCCCTGTGCAAACTGAATATCAAATATAATAGAATACATTAGTTTTGAAAATTATACAATAAGATATTTTATTACATATTTGGCAATTAAGTGGATGATTACCTGAACCGACATTACAAAATTCTTTATATGAACCAATTTGTAAGTTGAACAAATTAAATTAAACTGGAGAATGCATTATAATAATAATATGACATAAATGTATTATATTAGAGCCTGTTTAGTCAACCGCTAATGAATATTCCCCCCCCCAAGTAACTCAAGTATGAATTTATAAGTTCCGTCTCGGCAGATTGCAAATGAAATTGAGATAAGTTTATTGAGGTATCTTATTCTTGAGGTTATCTTGAGTCAAAGATAACAAAGGTTATCTTCTTGAGGTAAAATGAATACAAAGGGATGAGGTAGCTCAACCTATCCTCACCCCGTTCAGTACAACGTGTTCATACATACATAGACACATCACAAACAAAAAACATATTACCGAACATTCTGAGTGATAAATTAGTTAGTAAAGTTTAGTTCATTTATTATGCACCCCATACCGATCTTGAAGGCGGTAGTGGAAAGGGTTACAGAGGCCCATAATGGGCTTAAACATAAATATATCTCGGCAGATGGTTGGGTCACGATGTTCGTCCTTCAGCGGCGTGGTGGCGCGGGAGATCCTCCATGGCGTCAGTCTTCCCCAGCTCCACCGCAGGATCAACCACGCCCTCTCCCGCGCCCCCAGCTCTCCCGTCCGCACCGCCTCGCCCCCGCCCGCCACCTTCGTCTCCAACATGACCCACGACTGGCTCTTCTGAGGCCGCGCCATCAATGCTCACTGCATTCACGGAAACTTTTTTGTTGTTCCTGTTTCGTCCGGCCCGGGTGACCTTCAGGGGATGTGAACCATGGACGTGAGGCAAGGAGAGGCCCAGGGTAGAGTGGTGTGTGGTGATGAATGGTGACCCCAGAGTGGTGTGTGGTGATGAATGGTGACCTCAGAGTGGTCTATGGTGATGAATGGTGACCCCAGAGTGGTGTGTGGTGATGAATGGGGACCTCAGAGTGGTCTATGGTGATGAATGGTGACCCCAGAGTGGTATATGGTGATGAATGGGGACCCCAGAGTGATGTATGGTGACCCCAGTGATGTATGGTGACCCCAGAGTGAAGTATAGTGATAGTGAAACAGCGGGGATGTGTGAAGCTTTATAAGGCGTTGAAATTTTCAAGCAGCCCCAGCAAAAGCTGGGTCCTCCAGCTCCAGAAACATATACTGGAACACCCAGTACAGCAGGTGCTAAGGGTCCCAAGCTGTACGGGAAAGTGCTCGGGGCCGTCACTCTCTACCCAAGCCAGTGCTGGGGTCCAGGAGCTGTACCAACCCATGCTGCGGCCCCCCCAGCTGAATCAGCAAGTGGAGGGGCCCCCAGCTGAATCAGCAAGTGGAGGGGCCCCCAGCTGAATCAGCAAGTGGAGGGGCCCCCAGCCGCACGTGCTAAGGGACCTTAGTAGCAACAGCGCGAGTGTTGTTCCCGACAACTCATAAATACATTCCATTGTCTCCGCGTTTCCTGTGTTTATATTGTTTTGACATTGAAGTAAATTTTGTACGTGTGACGCAAACTTGTAATATTTTGTTAACTATATTTGTGTTAACAGGGGAACTTGCGTTTTATATATGTATTTTGTATTGTATTTTAATCGCCTCTGTTTACTGATATATATATATATATATATATATATATATATATATATATATATATATATATATATATATATGGACAATTTAGCAATAAAAATATGTTGAGTAATGATTGATTTTATTAATACTGGGCGTGGTGTCTCATGTGGGAACAATGTTCCACTTTATATAAATGTTAGTAATTAAAAATGTGTCACAGAATGTAAAATTGTCGACCACAATAAACGTGGGTTAAATATTTCGTTCACTTGAGGCCCCAAGGAGTCTGTGCATGCGTGACAGTCCAAAAGAAGGCATAAAGTTCCAGTTGGGTAGCAGTTAGTTATTTCCGGAATCCTTTCTTTTTGTGGCTGTTCGATAGCATAGTTGATAGAGCTACTAGGGGCCTAGGAGCCATATACTTAATCTCCTAGGGCCCAAGTATATGGAATTATATATA
>WNGS01162157.1:7337889-7350635 GCA_020271785.1 Procambarus virginalis
CATCACTCTGGGGTCACCATACATCACTGGGGTCACCATACATCACTCTGGGGTCCCCATTCATCACCATATACCACTTTGGGGTCCGCATTCTTCACCATACACCACTCTGGGTCACCATTCATCACCATCACCATTCTGAGGTCACCATTCATCACAACACACCACTCTGGGTCCCCATTCATCACAACACACCACTCTGGGGGTCCCCATTCATCACCATACACCACTCTGGGGTCACCATTCATCACCATATACCACACTGGGGTCACCATTCATCACCATACACCACTCTGGGGTACCATTCATCACCATATACCACTGGGGTCACCATTCATCACCATACACCATTCTGAGGTCACCATTTCACCCCTATACCCCACTGGGGTCACCATTCATCACCATACCACCTCTGGGGTCACCATCATCACCATACATCACTCTGGGGTCCCCATTCATCACCATATACCACTCTGGGTCACCATTCATCACCATAGACCACTCTGAGGTCCCCATTCATCACCACACACCACTCTGGGGTCACCATTCATCACCATAGACCACTCTGGGTCACCATTCATCACCCCACACCACTCTGGGGTCACCATTCATCACACACACACCACTCTACCCTGGGCCTCTCCTTGCCTCACGTCCATGGTTCACATCCCCTGAAGGTCACCCGGGCCGGACGAAACAGGAACAACAAAAAGTTTTCCGTGAATGCAGTGAGCATTGATGGCGCGGCCTCAGAAGAGCCAGTCGTGGGTCATGTTGGAGACGAAGGTGGCGGGCGGGGCGAGGCGGTGCGGACGGGAGAGCTGGGGGCGCGGGAGAGGGCGTGGTTGATCCTGCGGTGGAGCTGGGAAGACTGACGCCATGGAGGATCTCCCGCGCACCACGCCGCTGAAGGACGAACATCGTGACCCAACCATCTGCCGAGAGATATTTATGTTTAAGCCCATTATGGGCCTCTGTAACCCTTTCCACTACCGCCTTCAAGATCGGTATGGGGTGCATAATAAATGAACTAAACTTTACTAACTAATTTATCACTCAGAATGTTCGGTAATATGTTTTTTGTTTGTGATGTGTCTATGTATGTATGAACACGTTGTACTGAACGGGGTGAGGATAGGTTGAGCTACCTCATCCCTTTGTATTCATTTTACCTCAAGAAGATAACCTTTGTTATCTTTGACTCAAGATAACCTCAAGAATAAGATACCTCAATAAACTTATCTCAATTTCATTTGCAATCTGCCGAGACGGAACTTATAAATTCATACTTGAGTTACTTGGGGGGGGGGAATATTCATTAGCGGTTGACTAAACAGGCTCTAATATAATACATTTATGTCATATTATTATTATAATGCATTCTCCAGTTTAATTTAATTTGTTCAACTTACAAATTGGTTCATATAAAGAATTTTGTAATGTCGGTTCAGGTAATCATCCACTTAATTGCCAAATATGTAATAAAATATCTTATTGTATAATTTTCAAAACTAATGTATTCTATTATATTTGATATTCAGTTTGCACAGGGAGGCTGCACATGCGGTAGCTGTGCCGAGCCAGGCATACACAGCAAGGCATTTGTCCATGCTGTGCTAAGTGTACACCAAGTTTAGCGCAATATGTGATACCGCGGTCAATAAATGTATCAGGAAATCAGTTTAAAAAATGTTATTATTTTATTAAAGTGAAAACCACAGATAACACCGCCCTACCCGCCGAAACCGTAAATGCCAAAGCTCTGTTCAGTTTTAAAATCCAACTGGAAAAGATCTTCAGGGCAAATAGGGAACCTTTGACAAGTCGCCGGCTTCCTGTCCTCGTCGAGTGGCCCTCAGGTATAACACTTGTGCCAATGAATAATATAAGGCGTCACGAACACTGTCGAGCAGTCTCCCTTGAAAGTCTAGAGAAAACCTTGCTAGAGCATGGATATCCCAGTCTTCATGGGGGTACTACTGTAAGACTACATGTAACCCCGACATTGTTAAAATTCGTTTCCATTTTGTCGGGGACAGGCAGCCTGTGTATATATACACACACGTTAGGCTTATATCTAAGTTTCCCAACAAAGGGATTAGGTGAATGGAAACGTACCCAACCGTTTCCCGATTGTGAGTCTGGAATGAACCCAACTGACTACTGAGATCCTCTAGTTATGGCTCCCCATAATCGTGGACAGGAAGCCTGTTTGGCTTATCAATGTTCCCCCCTGGGCCAGCTACTGATCTTCCCCCGGGATGCAATCCACAATAGAGGCCTAACTCATGGATACCTATATACTGCTAGGTGAACAGGATTATCTGGTGAATGGAAATGTGTCTAAAAGCTTCTGTCCCACCGCGACAATTGAACCCGAGATCTTTTGGCTGTAAAGTGACCTAGCTTTCACCTTGCACGAGCACCAGGGTAGCGAGCATGGCTCAGGACCCACCTGCAGGCGCTCCATGGAGACCCCTCCCAGGATGGCCATGTTGGGGTGGACGAGGGGAGGCAGGATGTGGGCCAGGGTGTTGACCATGGCAGACTCGCACGCCATGCCGTCCGCCCGCACGCTCACGGCATCAACGATGAGCACCAGTGTGGGCGTAGCGGCGAGGGCGCGCACCATGGAGTCGAGGAGGACGTTGGTGGGGGCGGAGTGAGCCGACGGCAGGCTCAGGGCGGGGCCCTCAGGAGTCACCAGTACCTGCAACAACGTTATAATCTCTCTCTCGATCAAATCATTTGTCGTGGGCGTACTCAACTAATTGTGTTTGCAGAGCACGATTAAAAAATCCTGACACCTGGATGTTATCCAACAATTGACTGGCGTATTAACTACCTAAACAAGACTTTTGTGACGTCTACATTGTCAAATGTAGACGTCACAAACCCTGGCGGATTTGGACATAGCGAGGCACTAAGCTGTAGAAGTTCTATTTGGCAGTTATTAACTGGTAACAAGATTGTGTAACAATTCAACTTCCCAAGGAAGTCTCCAAGATGCGGGGAAGAGGAGGAAGGATTTCTTCTTTACAACTTTAAATAATTGCCTTAAATTTAAGGCATTTTTTTATTTTTACTTTTATCAAGACATTTAATAATAGAAAATAATGCTGGAAACTCATTCCCAGTCTTGAATAACTGAATGCATTTAATTTATGTGCAAAATACACTTGTAAACTTGCAATTGCCAGAAAATTTAACTAACAAATTTAAAAATTAAGAGATTTTGAGTCCCTGGAGACTGTGAAGCCGTATAATGTAGCTTGTTTATCTTAAGCCTGATTCTGGCCCTGCCTGTACCTTGCCTGTAGAGTACGTTTCTATCCTTTCCTGTCCTACAGTGAGTTCCACTTGCTCAAGACTTCTCACACTAAACATATTCCATCTTCTGCCTCTCTGGGTCACTCCAATGTACAGTTTTCATCTGTTTTTTTTCACGGTGTACCCTTATATAACCTATCCAAATAGCAGTTTTCCTTTAATTGAATAATTGTTCTGGAAAATAGTTGTCATTGAAACCGCTTCGTTATGTAAACAAAATGTCTATGTAAACAAATGCTTGAGAGACAGACCTGCCCCTACAGACTGCGTCAAGCCCATCTCCATAACAAAGGAGTGACTAAGCAGTGCTTTGCTAGAGACGGAAAAACAAAAGTGTACTTGCACGCCACTGGGAAAACTCCATAAAATAACTAACGGAAACCTGACAAGACACATTTCCTACTGTGAGATACCCGAACGCGCCCCGTGATCCACCTTAGTAAACCACACTGAACACCCCTTCGAAGCACCTCATGATTAGGTATACTAGCTACCCCCGCATTATCCAGAATCTGTATATTTAATGCAGTTATCTGTTATAATTTAATAATTCATTCGTTTTGTAGGTGATAGGAAGGCTGTGTATATACCTACTTTAGGCTCGTATCGAGGCCCGCCCCCAAGGTCGAACTACTGACCCTCCCCAGGATGTAACCCGGCAGCAATTGCCTAAATCTTGTGTACCTATTTATTATTAGGTGAAAGCAAACGTGCCCAACCATTTCTGTGCCGCTCGGAGATCGAATCCGAGATTCTTAGTTATCAGTCGAGAACGTAGGCACTGTACTACCGAGACCCATCACAGACCTATTCAGAGGTATTACTTTGAACGATATTACCGTACGCCCTTCACAGTATTACTTAGGTTATATCTAACATTATCCAATGAATACTTTTGTTTACAATTAAACTATTATTATTGTTATTGAGAAAATCCACCAGAGAACCAGGTAGGTTTGCGCACAGGAAAGGTGGATTTCCTCATTGATATATATTACGTTAGTGTGATTTGTGTGTGTATTATTGTTAGTGTAGAGGTGGGTTGCTGACCTCTCCGCTGATGTAGAGGACGACGGCTCCGTCCTCGTCAGGGTCCAGCTTGGCGGCGAAGTCTCCAACGTGCTCGGAGAGGGACTGTGTGGTGGCCCGCCGCAGCACGTGCTGGACCACCTAATACACACACACACACACAGTCAATAATTACCATACAGAAAGAGGCATTGTTGCAGCATACCTGACACTGTGGGAACCAAGTCATGTAGGATTTACATAATAAACTTATTAACTGTCATGAACTATCTTCATGCAGACGACGAGTTACAATAACGTGGCTGAAGATATGGGGCCAGATTCACGAAGCAGTTACGCAAGTACTTACGAACGTATACATCTTTCCTCAATCTTTGACGGCTTTAGTTACATTTATTAAATAGTTTACAAGCGTAAAAACTTGCCAATCAACTGTTGTTATTGTTATAAACAGCCTGCAAATGGTAATTAGCAGGAGCATTAGGGGGATAGGGTCAGCTCACCTGGAAGGGCCTGGGTAGTGAGAGAAGGACGGAGGCCAGCTCGCCGCCCCCCGCCACGCACGCGTCCCCCGCGCGTCCCACGCCGTCCATCACCAGCAAGGGCGGCGGCGCACTCAGCACCAGCGCATGACGCACCTGCCGCACCCCCACACCGTCACTCAAGTACTCATCTTCACTCTACATGTGCTAGATAATATCAACCATCCACCCCACACACGACAGTGTACAACAGCAGAGGAGACTACAGTACATACATACTTGTGATGTAGTATTGTAACTACGTATAGCAACTATAATAATGTGTGTGTGTAAAAATAACTACAATGTTGTTTATATTATAAACTACCTACGTGCTGCTTAATTTCACGTGTCTGTTATTATATTTCTTTGTTTTGACTAACCTATCTGTTGCTATACCTCCATTTGTGGGTCTGCTTGCTATCTATATTCTTATTTGTTTGAGCAACCCGTCCTCTCAACTAATAGGTCGCATTTTTTACGTTATCGTAATCAACGTTACAAATGCACTTTATTAACAAAAGTAACGACTCGCATATATTTAATTTTTTGTGTGTGCATTGGAATCGATAGGTTAGGTGGGTTGCTTAGGTGTGTGTACGTTTCTAATTAGGTTAAAAAGTTGGATTTTTGACGGAGTGCAAATCAAGAGAATGGGCTGATCTGAGAACCTGTCCCTCTCTACATTTGTCAGCTTCTTTATCCATCTGTATTCCATCAGGCTATCTACCCATCTATTTTCCCATCCGTCTGTCTATAAACTATCATTATATCAAAATACATCTCAATATATCTACTTCTCCTAAGTCAGTATAGTTATCAATCCCATTGTCTGAGTCCTTCGGTTCGTATTGATAATCTATGTATATTGTTATGTCCTACATGAAACGTGTTGTATTTTTAATATTGAAAAGTATTTGCCAGTATTCTGGTTATGTGTGGCGTTCGTTCATGACGATCGCTTTGCAAGACCTGAATGTGATTTCACTACACCTGTTGAACCTGGGAGGGACCGCTTCACTACACCTGTCGAACCTGGGAGGGACCGCTTCACTACACCTGTCGAACCTGGGAGAGACTGCTTCACTACACCTGTCGAACCTGGGAGGAACCGCTTCACTACACTTGTTGAACCTGGGAGGGACTGCTTCACTACACCTGTCGAACCTGGGAGGGACTGCTTCACTACACCTGTCGAACCTGGGAGGGACTGCTTCACTACACCTGTCGAACCTGGGAGGGACTGCTTCACTACACCTGTCGAACCTGGGAGGGACTGCTTCACTACACCTGTCAAACCTGGGAGGGACTGCTTCACTACACCCGTTGAACCTAGGAGGGACCGCTTCACTACACCCGTTAAACCTGGGAGGGACCGCTTCACTACACCCGTTGAACCTGGGAGGGACCGCTTCACTACACCTGTTGAACCTGGGAGGAACCGCTTCACAACACCCCACGAACCTGGAAGGGACCCGCTTCACAACACCCCTCGATATAACAACCTTCTCGTAAATTGATATTAAAACGATTGCAATAAATAAAGGAAAACCCCCCTTGTATTATCCCCGGCCCGTCTACTCCTGTCGGGTAGCGGTGGCCCGCAGCGGCAGCACTCACCTGGCTGTTCTTCCTGTAGAGGTTGACCATGGCCTTCAGGGTGGGCGGGAGGTAGGGCGGCCTCACCCCCGCTCGGGAGAGGGAGTGGGCTGGGTGTTGGAGCAGCACCCTCACGCACTCGTGCTGGGCCCTCTGTCACACACACACCGTTAAGTACTATAGGTCAAGTGGTCTTAGGTTACAGCATATTTTAAGGAGAATAATAGCCATTTAAATAGCCATTTAAATAGCCAGATTGTAAATACTATGCTATGTATTCTCACAAACCCAGTGTACATTCTTGTATATAAATAAATAAAATATAAATAAAAATAAAAATTTACTATACTTTGGAGGTAAAAGCACTTACTACACAGGAAAAACAATTTTGTTCAGTGTAATTGTTTGAATGGCATGTTCAGTATATATATAAGTAAGCTATTCGGGTCAAAATAATATATATAGTTTAGCTCTTAATCAGTAATAAACTTACACAGAACTTGTTATAGAGTATACTATTTATTTAAGGATAATAAGAAACTTGCCAAGTATTAAAACCGTCAACACTAGAACGTTTGCCACTACAAACGTTTGCTGGGTTCCGAGGTGCACGGGGGGGGGGGTTATCCTCTGCCTTACTCCTCTTATCAAAAGCCTTAATTAATTGTCTTTGCCTTTCATTTCTCAATAAATAAACTCTTGAATATTGTTAAAGCATTTAGAATAATAATAATAATAATAATAATAATAATAATAATAATAATAATAATAATAATAATAATAATATAATAATGGGTAAAGATATAGAAGGCTTAAAAGTGGTATAGAAGAGTCGGATATGGTATAGAAGGATGAGGAATTGTATAGAAGGTTAGGGAATTATATAGAAGGTGAGGCATGGGTGTTATGAACATTATAATGATTCAAATAGAAATAAAACACCTAAATGTGAGAAATTAAAAAAAATTGGTATTTTTGTTCACATAGTCTCGCCAATTTTCGGTAATGATGATGATGATGATGGCGTTATTGAGACATCCACACACACGTGTGCAATACCTCGAGGGCAGCAACTAGCGGGGTCCGGCCAGCAGTGTCGCCAGCGTTAACGTCGACGGTGGGTTGGGAGGCCAAGAGCTGCACCACCTCCACCTGCCCCGCCTCACACGCCAGCCCCAAAGCAGACAACCCGTCCGGCGTCAGTGCGTTTACCTCCATCGTCCGGACCTTCGACGGAACGTAGAGGGCCATGTGAGAATGTTGCATGGTATAGGTTGTGGTATAGTGTGTCCGTGTAAGCGTGCGTCTGTTTGTGACAATGTTAGTGAGCGTCCGTGTATATGTTTGTGAGTGTAGAGGTGCGTCCGTGTGACTGTAAGCTTGACCCGTGTGTGTTACTGTGTGAGCAACAGTACCTGCAGGAGTGCAGTGACGATGACGCGGAAGCCTAGCATGGCGGCCCACATGAGCGCCGTCATGCCCTGGTCATCCCGCACCTCAAGGTCCACGCCCTCTGTCTCCACCAGAGCCAACGCCGCCTCCACGTTGCCACTCTTGCAGGCGTGCAGCAGCGCCGTGCATGTCCGCTCATCTGTGGTGTTCACCTGACAACCAGATGGCCAATTTTTGGTATTTACTCATATACAGTTTTGATCAATATAATAGAACATAAGTAAAGAAGATGGTCCACTATGACTAAAGCTAAATATAAATTATTGTTTGCCGAACATGTATGCTTAGAGACCTACCTCGATGTTCTTGTTGGCCAGCAGGAGTTTGAGCGCTGGGAGGCCCTCTGGGTATATGGCAGCGTACATGAGGGCTGTTTTAGACTCTAGCGTCTGGGCATTGACATTGACGTCAGGGCGCGCCAGCAGCAGCATCGCCAGATCATAGTGATTGGATGCCAGCGCCCGGATGAGGGGCGTCTTGCCCTCAGCATCAGGAATGTTGATGTCAATGTCGTTTCGGTCGAGAAGCGCCTGCACAGAGGGCCGAGACCCGCGCCTTACTGAGTGCATCAACGCCGATGCCCGAAACTCGTCTACTTGGTTTACATCGATGTTGTTGCGCGCACACAGTAGGCCCACCACCCCACCATGGTTATGGCGTGCGGCCAGCAGCAGTGCTGACATGCCTTTCTCATTACACCTAATGTTTGGATCAACATCTGGATGAGAAAACAAAAGACATACAATGTCTTCTCTGCCCATCATGCAGGCGTATATGAGAGCCGTCTTCCCATCCTTGTCTCGCTGGTTCACGTCAATGAGAGGATGCTCCATCAGTAGTTTAACACAGTCGAGGTGGCCGTTTTTGGCTGCGAGTATTAGGGCGGTGCAACCCTGAATATTACAGCGATTGACACCAACATAAGGGTGTTGAAGGAGAAGGCGCGTCACGAAACTGTTGCCATGATGTCCGGCCGCCACGTGAAGTGCAGTTTCTTCACAGTCGTCTGCTAGGTTAATATTTGTGCTTTTGAATCCTATCAAAAGTTCAGCCACTTCGTTATGTCCTGCACGAACGGCGAACAATAACGCACTGCACTTGTCTGTAGCAGTGATATTGACATCGATGGATGGATGCCGCAGAAGAGCATTTGTGATCTCAAACATGCCAGCAATGACGGCGATAGTAAGCGCTGTGTGGCCGTCATCGTCTGTCTGGTTGATGTTCACTTCCGGGCATTTAAGGAGGATGACCAAGGCACGAAGCTGGCCAAATTCGGCGGCAATCATGAGTGTCGTGCGGCCACGCCAGTCCGTGCAGTTGATCTTGACATTATCGTGCAACAGTAAAAGCTTAATAACGTCTGCGTGACCATTTCGTGCTGCTGCCATGAGAGGTGTGTGGCCTTGCTCGTCCCGCTCGTTCACGTCCAACCCGGGCACCAACAGAAACACCTTTACCACCTCGGTCTGCCCGCTGGCCACCGACCATGCAAACGACGTCTTGCCGGTCTTTTGCCGCCAACTGATATAAGGCCCATTCTCCAGTAACTTGACGACGTCTCCAATGTTATCCACCTGTATGTCGCTGACTTGATCACTATAACGCCGGTTCATGGCGGATGGTGTGTGGAGTGACGAATCCGAGGCAGAATCATCTATACTGTCATCAGTTACTGTTGACGCTAGTTGTCCATACCGTGTGAGCAACTGCTCGATATCCTTGTTATACTGTAATTTGGCCCAAGTTAGAGCCGTGCGACCGTCTTTATCCTTAGCGTCTATGTCGTTACGTGAATCTCTTAACAGGGTCTTTACTGCAAGTAGCTGGTTGTTTCGTGCTGCCCACATAATGGGAGTTAATCCATCTTCGTCTGGTATGTTGGGCTGAAGCGACTGGTACTGCTGCAGGAGTTCCACGACATGTACCGCGCCGTTCCTAGCCGACCATGCAAGGGCAGTCATTCCATTTCCGTCCCTCTCATTAATGTCTACTTCGGGGTGTGCAAGCAACCTCTGGACGATGGTTCGTTGGCCACTGCGAGCGGACAGGATAAAGGCTGTGAAACCATTTCTGGACTTAGTAGAGATGCAGATCTCGCGGTGCGACAGAAGTGCTGCTAAAACCTCTTCATGTCCGGCTGTGGCCGCCATCATGGCTGGAGAGAGCCCCTCCAAGTCACATTGATTGGGGTCAATACTTGGGTGGTGAAGGAGGATATAGCAACAGTCCGCATGACCAGAGCGCGACGCAAATATGAGCGCTGACCGGCCCTGACCGTCCTGCATGTTACGTCTATGTCGCGGCATTTGCAGAGCATGTTGACGATTACCGAGTGGCCGTGTTCAGCTGCGCGCATGAGAGGCGTCACTTTGTCTTTCGTGCAAAGATTAATGTCAGTACCGTCATGTTGGAGCAGAATGTTGGCCACCTCTGCATGGCCTGTCTCCGCCGCCATAAGTAATGGAGAGCGACCAATTTTATCCCTCCTGGAAAGGTTTGCTCCGCGCTTTACCAGCAGTTCTGTTGTCTCCGTCTGCCCCACAGACACGGCCCACATGAGGGCATCCATGCCATCTCTGTCAGTTGTGTCCAGACTGGCATTTTCATCAAGTAGAAATGTGACACAGCCAACATTGCCCCCCGCCGCCGCCCACAGCAAAGCCGTGGAGCCGTCGGGATGGTGTTTGTCCAGCGAGGTGCGGTAGGAGCCAGTAAGTTGCCTGACAACGCTCTCGTGGCCGAAAACGGAAGCCTTCATGAGGGCTGTTTCGCCGGCATTGTTAGAGAGGTCAGGCTCCGTGTCTGGGTGCACCATGAAGAGCCGCACCACGCCAGTGTGACCTCCGTGGGATGCCCACAACAGCGCCGTCCATCCATCGTTATCCTGAAATGAAAAGCTCCTATCTTAATATTCGGGTTTACAGAGACTCGACAATCGTGTTTCTTCCCTTCAGCAGGTATGAAAATATTTCTAATTATGATTGCCTCAATGCAACGGCAACGCCAATTCATATCCTCGTTTCATTGCTTGCTAAATTAGTGTTTAGGTGGTTGATGAAACTCAGATTCATTCTACATGTTACTCTAACACAGAACCATCCACAGTGGTGTTATAGGTAAAACAAAACAAGCTCACTTTGTGCAACGTGAGACTAGGACTGACCAATAACACATGGGAACGGGTTCACAAATCCCCAATAAGTGTTTCCCTCTGAACGCGGTCGTGAGGACACAATTGCTTGGGTCATTGACTTGGCACTGACCTGGAGAGTGACATTGGGAGTGAGCACTGACCTGGAGAGTGAGGTGGGAAGTGAGCACTGACCTGGAGAGTGAGGTGGGGAGTGGGCACTGACCTGGAGAGTGAGGTGGGGAGTGGGCACTTACTTGGAGAGTGATATGGGGTGTGGGCACTGACCTGGAGAGTGAGGTGGGGAGTGGGCACTTACTTGGAGAGTGATATGGGGTGTGGGCACTGACCTGGAGAGTGAGGTGAGGAGTGGGCACTTACCTGGAGGTTGACGTGAGTGGCGGGGTGCTGGAGAATGGAGGCAACCACCGCCTCGTGCCCCCGCCAAGCAGCGTACATGAGGGCACTCTCCCCATGGCTGTTCTGCCAGTTGACGTCGGCGCCAGAGCTCAGCAGCCCCGACACAGCCGAGACATCCCCCACGTCCGCTGCAGCCACCAGCCGTTCCTCTGGTGACAGTGGGAGAGTTAGTGGCACTATCTCTGGTGACAGTGGGAGAGTTAGTGGCACTATCTCTGGTGACAGTGGGAGAGTTAGTGGCACTCTCTCTGGTGACAGTGGGAGAGTTAGTGGCACTCTCTCTGGTGACAGTGGGAGAGTTAGTGGCACTACCTATGGTAACAGTTGGAGAGTTAGTGTGGAGGTATAGACGGTCAGGGTCAAAATGTGTTGTAGAGTCTTCAGGGCGTTTAGTCATTTAACTGTGAGACGGTTCTGCTCTTGTAAAGAAAGGTATCAGATTAGTGCGTGTCTCCTGGGTCGACTTCCGGATGCAAAACGAGGATGTTGAATGCAGTAACGATGTATGTCCTCCAGGATATATGACGATACGTAGAGAAGGACCTCAAACACATTAGTGGAGTTGAGGTAAACCCAAGGCACCAAGCTTTGCTATAAGCATCTATATTACCTGCTGGATAATCTATATTTTATGTAAATATTCTAATGCATTGTTTTTTTTTAACAATTCTTGAAACAAAATTTTGTGGTGCTCCTCTTTTGTTTTAAATTACAGTGGTGCCCCATATTTCATATCCAATTGAATGTTTTTATAGTTTTTATTTAAACCCCCCAAAATTAGGTTTCATATTTTACGCTGTGTGGTGTGTTTTTTCTATGAAGGTTATTAAAGTATTTTCGACTGGTAATGAAAGGCATATGTTCAGCTATGAATTATAAGTAACACTAATTTTACAAAATGTGTTTAATTATACTGAGGCGAGGGAGAAAAAGTCGCTCGTTGTTAATGAACAAACATTTCAAAACGTGTTTCTAAGGAATCTAATATTGTTGTTTAACGAGTTGTGCATCTTGTTAAGGTAGAAATATTCCGACGACTTCATCTTTTTGTACATTGTACAGATTTTGTACATTGGGGAAAAAGTTCTTCGATTTTCATGTCTATAACTATTAAAGCATTACAAGTTTTCAATTGGATTGTGTTATAATACTATTGTTCACTATGCAAGGTTTTACTAGGATTTCACATGAATATTCAATTGCTTACGGAGACTGCACCGAGCACCATAAAAAGGCCGCATGCGACCTGAATGCCGCAGGTT
>WNGS01162157.1:7381983-7406308 GCA_020271785.1 Procambarus virginalis
AAAGCCTGAATGGTCCCCAGGCATATATGCAACTGAAAACTCACACCCCATAAGTGACTCGAACCCATACTACCAGGAGCACTATGCAACTGGTGTACAGGAGACCTTAACCACTCGACCATCACGACCGTACAAAAGATGATGGTAGCCGAGGCAATTTGCCCATCATCCCGACGGCACTATGATGGTATTCTTGGGCATAGTTATTTTATCAAATCACCTCATTTTTTGGGGCCACGTGAGCAACTCAAATTAAGTTAGGTTCTTTTAATGTGTCCTTATCCTATTTAATAAATAAAAAGGCTTTCCTAATGTGACGATGTCTATTGAATTTTGTAACTAGCTTATCAAGATTGTAACTTGCTTAGCTAAATAAATTGTGGGGTTCAGTCCCTGAGCCCATTATGTGCCTCTGTAACCCTTTCCACCTCCGCCCACAAGATGGGTATGGGTTGCATAATAAATGAACTAAACCAGCCTGCCTTAACATTTTTATATTATGATAATCACATCAACATATCAGCAGTAAACATCATCTGTTCTGTAAACTGTGGGAGCTCTCTGGGGGTTATACTTCCCTGATAACCCAAGGCTATACTCCTAGGAGGTATAGCCTTGGGTTATACGTCTTCTGTTACTGCGCTTCCAGGAGCTGTTTGGGTCATACATCACTGTTATGTATACTTCTGGAAGAATATCTAACCTAAAATAACCTAACCTGGGTTATGCATTCTCTCTTATGATTCTCTCCCATGTTCAATTTGTCTTGTATCACAACATGTGAAAACTTAACACCATAACGTATTACTTTTCACAAAATATTACTTTATATTTATAGTGAAATTTTGTCCAGTTTCGTTATTTTGTTACAATTGAAACTTTTCTTGTATTCGTTTAATAAACCCCTGAGGCGCGGCGCCACACTGACCTCCCCCCATCCCACCACCCACCCCGCAATGCCTGGCACAAGAAGATAGAAGCAGGAGAAAAATTGGAGTGCAAGACGGCGGATTATCGCTGGGGAACCAGCAGCCCGAGGCAGCCTGGTCACTCCCTGGAAAAATCCGCACCAACAATACACATCATAGCGGTGTCCCTCGGCTCCCGCTCAGCGTCCATTCTACGGCCCGACGAATGTAACACTCCTCCATACCAGGAGCAACATACGGTGTTATCCTCTGCTATTTAGATCGTAATGGCGCTTAAAGCTAGGCCTAAGAAATTCTGATGCTGCTTGTTTAGCGGACGTTTCATGAGGCTTCGTGTTCTCACTCAGAATTGTGATCCGAAGAGCGAAAGTATTGAAGAGAAAAATTAATTTGCAGCTGGCAAATATACGAGGGGATTGAAGGCGGGGCCCCGGACCACCATGGAGCTCGCGGTGGTGCAGGCTCTCACAGTCTGGGCTAACATTCAGGGCTGCTTAGTGAGCGCTGGTGCTGAGGTGCAGGCCAGGTAGTGCTGCTGGTGTGACAGGTTCGACGGGGGTATTGGGTGACAGGTTCGACGGGGGTGCTGGATGACAGGCTGGACAGAGGTGGTGGGGGACAGACTGAACAGGGGTTTCGAGTGACGGGCTGCATTTGACCTCTAGGGACAGGCTTGATATGAACGTTGGATGACAGGCTAGGCAGAGGTACTGAGAAACAGGCTAGGCAGGGAGTGTCAAGTCACAGGCTTTACAAAAGTGCTGGGGGGGACAGAGTTACCGGGTGATAGGTTAGACAGGGGATGCCGGTGACAGTCTGGACAGGGGACGCAGAGTGACGGGCTAAACAAGGATGCTGAGGGACAAACTATGAAGACAGTGGGGTCTCCAGGGAGCGGCCCAGCTGTGGTGAGGCTGCCGCCATTACTACCCAATCGTAACAGTTTACAAGTGAACGGGAATGAACGCGTGGTCATCACAGGAACAATTGGAACGCGTTCCATCTCTCTCTCCCCTCCCTCCTCGTAATACACCAGCTGAGCTCCTTGTTGCTCTTGTTCCTTTCTTTATCAGCCATGTCCCCCAATTCTTCACAGCCATGTCCCCCAGTTCTTCACTTCTGGGAAAGAGACACTCCACAATCTCTTCTTTTTCATTGGTATTCTGTATTTCATTGTCGTGGCTCCCCTTCATCTCTTTTCTCCACCACATAACTCACATATGTACAGCTTGAGAGGCAAATATTAGAGACAAAAAAATCAAGTTTGCCATGAAAGTTAAGAACAACTAAAAGAAATAATAAATAATGATGTCTGTCAAATGTAAAAAAAAACTTACTTGTCAGTGTTTTGTTGTCAACGTTCACCAGTGTTTTATTACTTGTCAACATGATAAAACAATGGTAAACGTTGGCAATAAGGCACCTGCCAAATCCCTGCTTATAGATGAATAACGGTTTACACACGAGTTCAAGTTCAAGTATGTTTATTGAGACAAGAAAGAAATACATCTCACACACGACTCACAACTTATGACGTCCGAACATTTCCGGAACAAGTGCTTCACAGACGACTTTTGTTCGAACCACAACGCTGTAAATGCTTCACCCACGTACTACAAATACAAATAATCGCCAACAGAACCTAACAGTTACAGCCCCGCTCCTGTGCGAGGTAAGTCCACTACGGGCTCACCGTAGTGGACGTGTGTTCTCCCTGTCAACATCTGAGATCCTCCTGGGGAACACTGCTAGTATATTGACACCGTCTCATCGCCCCACCCCAATCTCGCCTCTGATCACACCTCTGATATCGTAATTCATCTCATATACAGAGGCACACAATGGGTTCCGGACCTGAACCCCTAATGTTCGTTTAGCTAAGCAAGTGACAATCTTGTGAAGCTAGTTACACAATTCTTAATATTACGCGCACCAGCACAACGACGTATGAGCTTCGTCATATATACTCCCAAAGCTAACGCACCACAAGTCTTCACGCTATACAATGTGGAGGTAAGAGTCAGGTAGAGTCAAGTAGAGTTAGGGGCCTTTACTAATAGAGCTTTACCCTCAGTATTATAGCCATTGGTTACTGATAAAATGAAGTCCTTGCAACTTTATTGTTTATATTTGAGCAATTATTATATATTCTGGTAAGATTTCATTTTACGTTTTAACGTTAAGTAATGTTTTCGTTTGACAGCCATGAAAGTTGTGTCGTGTGAGAGAACTAACTTAATTTTACAGTCACTTCTTGCAATAAAGGTTTTTAAGTCTTATTCCATGGGACTTAGTACAATATTTTCTTTAAAGACGTATATTTATTATAGTGATGTATAATTTTCTTGTAATTTAGATTGAGAAGGAGCCGAATGCAGCCCTGATTATATCATAGTTATTAAGAAATATAGCTTTATAAAAGTTGTATATGATTTATCCTAAAATGTATGTATGTTATCAATGACAATGATAATTTTTTTCTTACCAGAAACATGGCCACACATTTACAATGATAATCAGCATATATACATTTTCTTCTGTCCTCCATGAACAGGGTTAGAGATCTGTTAAACATATAATTCAGTGATTTATTGAACAATCAACCACAGAAGGTGTTTACAGTAATTTTAAAATGCTAAGCTAACCTACAAACATAAATACACACACACACACAGTCGAAGCTGTAGTAAAAATATTCAACCAAACTTTAGGAATAATGGGAAGAACCTTTGACTTGTAGGCAAATAAAGTGGCTCTCCAACTGTATAAGTGTATCTTATACACCCAAGTGTATGGTATACACCCAGCTTGGCTACTGAATCACAGTATGGAGGCGTCGCTTTCAAAAGAACAATTTTGGACAGAGACGGGATGACTTCCTCTCATAGGATGAGTATGGGGTGCACAATAAACTACCCCTCACAGGATGAGTATGGGGTGCACAATGAACCACCCTCACAGGATGAGTATGGGGTGCACAATAAACCACCCCTCACAGGATGAGTATGGGGTGCACAATAAACTACCCCTCACAGGATGAGTATAGGGTGCACAATAAACCACCCCTCACAGGATGAGTATGGGGTGCACAATAAACTACCCATCACAGGATGAGAATGGGGTGCACAATAAACAAGCCGCCACTGGCATCAAGAATAAAACCAATAAGTATCGAGAACGAGCAAATTACCACCAAACAAAATACTTATTAAAGATCATGAAGTTAAAAAAAAGGTAAAAATCTATAGGAGTGACGTCAAGGGCTTGGAGGCTTGCTATTGGCCACCCGCCTCCGGCCGAGGGCTCCTGGAGGGTATATAAGGACCTGCCGGCGGGAATTCTGACAGAACCTTCCTGGAAACTCTCAGTTGCAGACAATTTGGGCCGTAACTCTTCATCGCCAAAATTAAGGTACGTCCAAGACACTGTTCTCTGGCTTCAATTTGATTATTTGTTTCGAGGTAAAGGAGGCATTTTTACGGTTATTGGCATTCCATTGAGAAGTTGTTGTTGTGATAGCGCCTGAGAGATGTGTGTGTGTGTGTGTGTGTCTGCTCTGTGTGGAAGGGCCTTACAGTTTGAGTGTATTAATTCTGCCCTGTTGAAAGAGGTTCTGCTGCTGTTTGATAAGTGCTTTGGAACCTCTATCATAACTAACGGTCCAATCATGGATCTCCGGATGTGCTCGGGCGTCAGGCAACGAGCAGCTCTTGTTAATGTGGCCGACTACTTAGTTACCAGGACAAGGAGCTGGACGGGAATAAGGTCACGGAAAGTGAAGAACTGGAAGGATGTGTCCTGTGAGAGGCAGGACGAGGAGGAGGAGGAGTGTTATGGTCAGACAACTTCCACACTTCCTCGATGTATTCTGACCTTGACAACATTTGCCTCCAGTTTCATACAACGTGTTTGTATTTTTTGCCCAGTTAGTTATTCAATGAATTGAGTTTCAGTTTAGGGAGAGAGTGGAGTGAGTGCTGGCGCCTTATACATAAGGAAAGCCTCTAGATGCAGGAGAAAGAAACAGTTAAGAGGAATTGAGAAGGTTCTCGCGTCTGTAGTGTTCCTGTAAGATGTTAGTGAGTGGTCGAGGTCAACCTTATTGAGTCTGAGGTCACGAGGGAGTGTTAAGATGCTATGAATTACTTTGATTGTGATAATTGCTGTAGTATCCGTTCTCCCATATGTCTGAAGTTAACTTCTGAGTTTAGCAGAAATATGTGCATGGTTGCAATATGGCTTGGTTGCAATGAGTACATGGTTGTAATGTGTGCATGGTTGCAATATTGCATGGTTGTAATGTGTGCATTGTTGTAGTGTTGTGGTTGTTACAGGTGCCACTGGTGATGGTAAGGGAGCGTGTGGATGGGGCAGCTCTGCTACTGGTGGTCGTCAGCGGCGTCTGTTTGGTCCAGCTTACTTGTGGCCTCAGACATGACCTTCCTGGCCACCAGGTCACCCCTCCACACCCAACACTGTGAGTACTCTCCCCCTCTACACCCACACTGTGAGTACTCTCCCCCTCCACACCCCACACTGTGAGTCTCTACCCTCTACACCCACACTGTGAGTACTCTACCTCTACACCCCACACTTAAGTACTCTCCCCCTCTACACCCACACTGTGAGTACTCTCCCCTCTAACCCCACACTGTAAGTACTCTCCCCCTCTACACCCCACACTGTGAGTACTCTCCCCCTCTACACCCACACTGTGAGTACTCTCCCCCTCTACACCCCACACTGTGAGTACTCTCCCCCTCTACACCCCACACTGTAGTACTCTCCCCCTCTACACCCCACACTGTGAGTACTCTCCCCCTCTACACCCCACACTGTGAGTACTCTCCCCCTTACCCCACACTGTGAGTACTATCCCCCCTCTACACCCACACTGTGAGTACTCTCCCCCTCTACACCCCACACTGTGAGTACTCTACCCCTCTACACCCCACACTGTGAGTACTCTCCCCCTCTACACCCCACACTGTGAGTACTCTCCCCCTCTACAACCCACACTGTGAGTACTCTCCCCATCTACACCACACTGTGAGTACTCTCATCATCTCTACACTTATCGAACTCAGTATTCATCTTAAGTGTCATGACTCTCCCTATGAGCACTCCGCTCTTGCTAACAAAACTAATAATATAAATATCACCTTGGAGCCCAGGTGCTCCACCATTATACACTGTTCTTAACGCCTTCGTGGCCTGTGTTTCTCGCAGGCTGTCTGGCGTCGTCTCTCTAACCCACGAGGACCAAGATGGCCGAGTTTTCCTCAACTCTGATGGCGGCCAAACTCTTCGTGACTTGAGCCCTGGACGGGTCCAGCACACAAGGGACTCGGAGGACCTGTCTGAAGGCCTTCGTGGGGACCATGTTGACACTCGTCCTCAAGCTCCATGGCTTGGCCATCGACTTGTTAAGCAACGACGAACTGAAGGTCGACAGCAAATTGAGTCTCGTCATACTGAAAGTCGAAGACATGATGCCCGATTAGCTGAGGGTCGTAGAGTTGACGACAGACTAGTTGAGGGTCGTAGAGTTGACGCCAGACTAGTTGAGGGTCGTAGAATTGACACCAGACTAGCTGAGTATCAACGACTTGACGCCAGAAAAGTTAAGCATCGTCGAGGTGACGCCCGGCTAGTTGAACGTCGTCGAGTTGACGCCAAAGTTGTCGCGAGTCGTCGAGTTAACGTCCAACTAGCAGACAGTCGGGAAACTAATGCCCGATCAGATGAAAGACAACACTTTCCCCATAAAGCCAGGAAGGAACGACTAGATACCCGACAAGACAGTACCCGCCTGGACACGAGGACTCCTGAAGCAACTTATCTTCACAGGAAGAGGTCCACTGAAGCTATGCTACCTGACACAAGAAAGACCAGTGACGCTCGTCTTGACGCAAGGAAGGCCAGTGACGCTCGTCTTGACGCAAGGAGGGCCAGTGACGCTCGTTTTGACGCAAGGAGCAGTGACTCTCGTTTTGACACAAGGAAGGCCAGTGACGCTCGTCTTGACACAAGGAGGAGCAGTGACGCTCGTCTTGACACAAGGAAGGCCAGTGACTCTCGTCTTGACACAAGGAAGGCCAGTGACGCTCGTCTTGACACAAGGAGGAGCAGTGACTCTCGTCTTGACACAAGGAGGAGCAGTGACTCTCGTCTTGACACAAGGAGGGCCAGTGACACTCGTCTTGACGCAAGGAGGGCCAGTGACGCTCGTTTTGACACAAGGAAGGCCAGTGACGCTCGTCTTGACGCAAGGAGGACCAGTGACGCTCGTCTTGACGCAAGGAAGGCCAGTGATGCTCGTCTTGACGCAAGGAGGAGCAGTGACGCTCGTCTTGACACAAGGAGGGCCAGTGACGCTCGTCTTGACGCAAGGAGGACCAGTGACGCTCGTCTTGACACAAGGAAGGCCAGTGATGCTCGTCTTGACGCAAGGAGGAGCAGTGACGCTCGTCTTGACACAAGGAGGGCCAGTGACGCTCGTCTTGACGCAAGGAGGACCAGTGACGCTCGTCTTGACACAAGGAAGGCCAGTGATGCTCGTCTTGACGCAAGGAGGAGCAGTGACGCTCGTCTTGACGCAAGGAGGACCAGTGACGCTCGTCTTGACGCACGGAGGACCAGTGATGCTCGTCTTGACGCAAGGAGGACCAGTGACGCTCATCTTGACGCAAGGAGGACCAGTGACGCTCGTCTTGACGCAAGGAGGACCAGTGACGCAAGGAAGGCCAGTGACTCTCGTCTTGACACAAGGAGGACCAGTGACGCTCGTCTTGACACAAGGAGGGCCAGTGACGCTCGTCTTGACGCAAGGAGGGCCAGTGACACTCGTCTTGACGCAAGGAGGGCAAGTGACGCTCGTCTTGACGCAAGGAGGGCAAGTGACGCTCGTCTTGACACAAGGAAGGCCAGTGACACTCGTCTTGACACAAGGAAGGCCAGTGACGTTCGTCTTGACACAAGGAAGGCCAGTGACGCTCGTCTTGACGCAAGGAAGGCCAGTGACGCTCGTCTTGACGCAAGGAAGGCCAGTGACGCTCGTCTTGACGCAAGGAGGGCCAGTGACACTCGTCTTGACACAAGGAAGGCCAGTGACACTCGTCTTGACACAAGGAGGACCAGTGACGCTCGTCTTGACACAAGGAGGACCAGTGACGCTCGTCTTGACACAAGGAGGGCCAGTGACGCTCGTCTTGACGCAAGGAGGGCCAGTGACGCTCGTCTTGACGCAAGGAGGGCAAGTGACGCTCGTCTTGACGCAAGGAAGGCCAGTGACGCTCGTCTTGACACAAGGAGAGGCAGTGACGCTCGTCTTGACACAAGGAAGGCCAGTGACGCTCGTCTTGACACAAGGAGGAGCAGTGACGCTCGTCTTGACACAAGGAGAGCCAGTGACGCTCGTCTTGACGCAAGGAGGACAAGTGACGCTCGTCTTGACACAAGGAGAGCCAGTGACGCTCGTCTTGACGCAAGGAGGACCAGTGACGCTCGTCTTGACACAAGGAGGACCAGTGACGCTCGTCTTGACACAAGGAAGGCCATTGACGCTCGTCTTGACGCAAGGAAGGCCAGTGACGCTCGTCTTGACACAAGGAGGGCCATTGACGCTCGTCTTGACGCAAGGAGGACCAGTGACGCTCGTCTTGACACAAGGAAGGCCAGTGACGCTCGTCTTGACACAAGGAGGGCCAGTGACGCTCGTCTTGACACAAGGAAGGCCAGTGACGCTCGTCAAGACGCAAGGAAGGCCAGTGTCGCTCGTCTTGACACAAGGAAGGCCAGTGACGCTCGTCTTGACACAAGGAGGACTAGTGACGCTCGTCTTGACACAAGGAGGACCAGTAACGCTCGTCTTGACACAAGGAGGGCCAGTGACGCTCGTCTTGACGCAAGGAGGACCAGTGACGCTCGTCTTGACACAAGGAGGAGCAGTGACGCTCGTCTTGACACAAGGAGGAGCAGTGACGTTCGTCTTGACGCAAGGAAGGCCAGTGACGCTCGTCTTGACGCAAGGATGGCCAGTGACGCTCGTCTTGACGCAAGGAGGACCAGTGACGCTCGTCTTGACGCAAGGAAGGCCAGTGACGCTCGTCTTGACACAAGGAGGGCCAGTGATGCTCGTCTTGACGCAAGGAGGACCAGTGACGCTCGTTTTGACGCAAGGAAGGCCAGTGACGCTCGTCTTGACGCAAGGAGAACCAGTGACGCTCGTCTTGACGCAAGGAAGGCCAGTGACGCTCGTCTTGACACAAGGAGGGCCAGTGATGCTCGTCTTGACGCAAGGAGGACCAGTGACGCTCGTCTTGACACAAGGAGGACCAGTGACGCTCGTCTTGACGCAAGGAAGGCCAGTGACGCTCGTCTTGACGCAAGGAAGGCCAGTGACGCTCGTCTTGACGCAAGGAGGGCCAGTGACGCTCGTCTTGTCACAAGGAGGACTAGTGACGCTCGTCTTGACGCAAGGAAGGCCAGTGACGCTCGTCTTGACGCAAGGAGGACCAGTGACGCTCGTCTTGACGCAAGGAAGGCCACTGAAGGAGGAGTATGTCTTGACACAAGGAAAGCTGCTGAAGAGAACACTCTTGATACAAAGACCACCGCCGACATACGTCCTGTTACAAGGAGGGCCACTGGCGCTAGGCGGCATGAAACAAGGACAGCCGCTGATGACCGGTACATTACCACAAGCAGGGCCACTGCTGCTAAACATTTTAGCACGAGGAGGAACGCTGAAGAAATACGCTCTGACAGGAGGAGGAACTCGGTGGCGGCTCAGAGTACACAAAGGAAGGTCCCTGGAGTGTTGTCTCTTGGCATGAAGCTCTCAGATGAGTCGCTGGAGGCTGTAATGATCCGTTCCTATCAAGGACATGACTCTCGACGCTCTGTAGAAGACATGAACTTTAAAAACTCGCATGTGAGTATTGGTTTTATCCTGGCAACTTTCCTGTATTATAATTGTAAGTGTTCATTGTTCACAATGGTGATGGTAGATGTGACAAACGCGTTAATGGCTTGTTCAAAACTAAGATATAGTTGAGTGTAACGTTATTATAATATGTTTTAGGGTTCTTGGTCCCCGGAGTCTGCGGTCTTCCACCTCAGACAAGATGAAACGAAGCAATATAAAGAAGAGAAGTAAGTTGGACTCATGTTTTACGTTTGTGCATAACTTATAGTACTCGTCTAATATTTAATGTGATGTTTATACACATAGATAAAACTCTTATGTTTATATGTACATATAAGGTATTATGTGTTGTTCTTAAAGTGAAGTTCTATTGCAGGAGTTTGGGAGATGTGATGCTGACAGGTCTGTGGACGGGTCTGGCATCTTTGGCTCTGTACCACGCCCACACCTCCAAGGTGGCACTGTGTTGAGTGCCACGCCCACACCTCCAAGGTGGCACTGTGTTGAGTGCCACGCCCACACCTCCAAGGTGGCACTGTGTTGAGTGCCACGCCCACACCCGTCATCGTCAACGTCTCGTCTCTTCACGTCACATTAAGTCATCTGCCTGTCTTATAATGTCAACACTCAGTCGTCAGAAGTGTAGTTGTGTACACTTTGTTAGTAATGTGACTGTGTATACATAGTGTAGCTGTATGCACCTCCATTCACTGACGTGACTGTGTATACATAGTGTAGCTGTATGCACCTCCATTCACCGACGTGACTGTGTATACATAGTGTAGCTGTATGCACCTCCATTCACCGACGTGACTGTGTATACATAGTGTAGCAATGTGCACCTCCATTCACTGATGTGTACATGTATATAAATGTATCAAATAACCTGACAGGACACGCTCTCGTTTTCTCTCTTAAACAATAAAGTTCATCCATTCAGTATTAACTTTGTCACTGCATCCAATTCATAATTTTTAACTCTATTGACACCATTCTAATATTTATATGGTTTAAATATGATAACTTGTGCAGGTCTTCCGTTGTGCTTCGTGAACCTCATCTGAGTTTTGTGTCAGTGTTCATAATGGAGCTCTGCTTAATGACGCAAGGAGTTCTGCTTCTTCACGCAAGGAGGTCTGTTTATTAACGCAAGGAGCTCTGCTTCTTGACGCAAAGAGCTCTGCTTCTTGACGCAAAGAGCTCTGCTTCTTGCGTCTCCTAATTGTACATTGAGTGCTACAGTACCGTTTATGCACTTTTTGTTTATTTTGCCTTGAATAAAGAGGCTAAACAGACATGCTGTGCAGTTTGTGTTAGTTATACCGCATTAATGAAGGTTGTGTGTTGATTCTGGGCCCCCGACGTCTTGAGTACCGGATGCGCCTCGGTGTTCCCGTGAAGGATAAAACTAGGAGCCTTGCAGCTATACACGTCGCTTAACGGCCGAAAACTACCGTACCTTGTGGATCCCATAGGGTCCGCAAGGTACGGTACCTTCTTTTCCCTCACAGGAAACCAGCAGTAAGACTCGACCCTCGGTGACTCCCAACGTTAAGACGTCAGGTGTTCTGTCAACTCCGGGCGGTCAAATAAAGTGACGGCACCTCCTACCGTAGTGACAACTTTGTCACTATTGTATCCGAGGCCTCGCTCTGAAATATATTCGAACATATTTCAACAACAGACACCAATGTGTAGCCATCAATGATATAGCCTCTCTCACTCTACCATTTTCCATAGGAGTGCCAAAATGTGCTTCATCTTAGGAGCCCTCTTATTTCTTGTATGCGTCAATGGTTTGCCAAATGTCTCTAACGTTCTTAACCCTTCACACACACTCTAAATAATACTGTAAATAACGAATTAAAAAAATTTCACTCATGGCTGTCTACCAACAAACTCTCACTAAACATAGAAAAGAAATACTACATTTTATTTTGGAACCAAATCATCACACCAAATTCATCCTCAGGCAGACAATGTCAACATTAATAGTAAAAATGAGGGAAAGTTCCTTGGACTATGCATAGAGAAGAGACTACACTTCAGTACTCAAACAACAGCCAATAAAGTCTAAAACTGTTGATATACTCTCAAAAATTAAATATGCTGTTCCCCACTTTGCTATTCTTAGCATGGGGTCCAACCACTGCAAACCACCTCAAGTCCATCATCGGCCAGCAAAAATCTATTGGAACAAACTCTGTCTTCAGACAACAAGTAGTAACTGCATATTCACGCAAGAGTGTTCTACATGTATAAAACTGTACACTGCAATGCTAATCCTGACCTTAAGCACTTTCTTGAAGGCTATATGTCACATGGGCATTTCGAGAACTATATATATTTTGATATCCCAAACTGCGACTTAACTAAAGCAAAGTATTCAGAATATTTATTAGAACCCTTTCCACTACCCTTCTATTATCTATAAAAGTAATGATATTAGAACTAGAAGGGTAGAGGAAGGGGTTCTAATAAATTCTCTGAATACTTTCGCTGGCAACAAAACGCTTTACGTGTTATTGGGTTTGCAAGAATGTCGCACTCAAGCCCCAATGTATGTACTTTCTCAACCCAATGTATACCTTCTTGTATATAAATAAATAAAATAAATAAATAAACACACATAGAGCAACAAAATGTTGGAAATAAACTATTATAAACTAAAGACAGGTGGACTTGAATTAATGTTCGACCCTAAAAGCACATCTCTGTAAGTACACCTTATTATTTTTAAATACGCATGTTTAAAGAGTTCAAATAAGGGACTTTAAACCAAAATTTCACTTGCAATAAGGAGGAACTTGGTACTGGTAAAAATCTTGATGTACAATATGGAGGAGCCTGGTACTGGTGAAAATGTTGATGTTATTGTGGTGCCATCTTTTGCTGGTGACGTCAGCGGCCACACGTGTTATAAACATCTGGTCCTCCTTCCTCGGAGCTGCCTCAGTATTTATACCTCTGTGTAAGTACTGTATAGAGTAGTGCATTGCACTGCTGGCAACCTAAGAAACTGTGTATATTCTTCTCGTGTATAAAAAGTGTAATATTACGTCGTTAAGCATCTGCAGGTAACACCAGGGTCTCTCCAGGACTGCCTGGTTCTCCACTCAGTCTGGAATTCCGGGTTCCTGAATTTACCCGAGGCCACTAACACTCTGGTGGCCTCATGGATGTTGATAGCTTTTTTCATTTCCATTTTCTGGTTGGTTCTTTGTCGGTGAGATTGTGTCTGGCTTTGCCAAGAGGTGCCAGGAGTTGGTAGGCGATTCGCTCTTGCTTTTATTTATTTTTATTTCTCTATTTATTTATTTTTATATATACAAGAGTTCTTACATTCTTGTACAGCTACTAGCACACAGGACATTTCTAGCAGGTCCTTAATCCTAATATATGTTTATATATTATACAATAATATATAACCCCAGAATATGACCCCGCCAAAGCATTTATCAACCAGGTACCCATTTTACTGTTAGGTAAACAGAGGCAACAGTTAAGGATTGGTGACCAGTAAATTTTCCCCGGCCAGGATACGAGTCAAGGACAAAGCGCCTGCGAAACGCAAGGCAAGTGTCTTGTCACTGCGCCACGGGGACTGCTCTGTTGGAGATCACTCGGAAACGTCACAAAATTTAGCCTGTTTGGGTTTTGAGTGTTTGAAGGGGCCATTATTATTTAGCCATTTATCTTCAACTTTGTTCGGATGCCCGTGAATTTTTGTCTGGGGGGGGGGGGAGGGGTTTCCTACGGGTGTCAATAGATAGTCTTCCAGTTTGTGCTGTGTTGAGTGGGTACTGGCACTCGCGTCTCCGATGGATGCCTGGGTGTCACCAAGCTCCTGCTGTACAGTGTATTAATCAGTCATTAGGCACGGTGTTTTTTGTTTTTTGTTTTTATTTTTCACTGACATTACACGTCGCCTCCAGGCTTACTTTTTGTTGTTTTCATGACATAAAGGAACAATGGGGTTCATGAGGTCCTATGCTGTCACTACCCCTAATCTAATAACAGTATTAATCCCGAATCTCTTTATAAACTAAGCTGACTACTGTACTACAGGATCAGAAGTGTACAGTACTGCAGCATGACAGTTCATTTAGTGAAACATGATGCAGACTGCATGACCATGATATGATTCTATGAAATTTGTCTTTGTGAATTTATTTAATTTTATAAAGATTAAATTTCCTTTAAAACAAATTTTAGTGATAGTTGTAGAGAGAGTAAATGCAATTTCACAATTACTAGAGAGGGTAATGTGTAAATGTCCATTTCATTTTCATGGTGATATATGCATACAAATTTTACTAATGTATGCAGAGAGATGGGTATAAACTAACAAAGTTCCCATATATATAATAAAACTTCCTTTTGGTCAAGAACAACAAACATTTCCTAAACATAGCTATTTCTAGTACAATCTAGTTTTGAATACTGTATGTCGAAGCTGTAAATATACTGTAGATGCATTTCATGAATGCAAGCTGTAGTATCAGCTGTGTTGTAATAAAAATAAGAGAATTTCATTAGAATGGGGACTATCACATTGAAAAGTAGGAAAAGTATCATTGTAGTCCATAGGTACTTTACTTGAGGTTAGAAAATAAAATTTTATTTGAGGGCCACTGTCTGTCCAGTAGCCTTGATGAGAACAGAAAGCTGGCAGCTTGTCAAAGGTCCCCCTGTTTGTTTATTTGTCCCCACATTTAAACTTTGAAGTTTGTTATAGTTCGGTGTTAAATGTAGAAATTAGTGTGTACTGTCTCAATTTATGTATTTTTATATTTAATTATGTAACTGAAAATATTTTTTTGGTGTTCTTCAGACAAGTTCTTAATAGTCGCAAAATGGGGAAAACGGAAAATAGAACCAAGAAAAGGAAGGAGGGCTTTGTCCATTCCACCAATTCCATGAATCCAGATCGACCTCGTGATAAGGTAAGGATGATAAGTTTGTTAGATTTGAAGGTGTGATATCAAATGTTTATCTGAACATTTTGAAAATGTAATTTAATTGCAAGTGTGTGTATAGTGTTGATGGGACACTATGTACTGCTTACTGTATTACTTTTAGCATAACTTGGGAAATTGCTTAATATACTTGGTATAAAGGTTGAGGTAATTCAAATCACTGGCATGGAGGTTATTACCAAGCAGACAGCCAAAAGTTAGCGTGGCTCATTGCCTGGTACTGTATTCTATTTCACAAATTTAGCCAAGTGCCTAAAACCACATACATGTGTGTGAAAATATATGTAATGTATTTAATTCTTTTTATCAGGTTCAACTTCGTGGTGCACCATATGCAAGAGATAAATCGACTATTAAGCGGTTGCAGATGTACCGTACTGGGAAAGCCAAGCGCAATCGGCAGGGAAAGATTGTAAAGTCGGCAATATTCCAGAACCGAGTCAGTCCAGGTTAGCGTTGGTAGATTACATTTGTTTGCTACTTTGTTTGCAAAAGTGTATTTATGCATGTTGACACCTTTGTTTTCTTAGCTTGAATTTAGGGTGTTGCAGGTTTGTTCTTAGTGTTTCTATAAATTTAAATTTTAAATCCTATAAATATAAAACTTTCTATAAATTGTGTCAATTGTTACATTTTTAGGTGGGGATTATTGTACCTTTTTTTTTTATCCACTAGTTTTGGCATATAACACCTCCAGTCTCTTCTCATAGTTCTTGTGTGTTAAATCCTGAAGCCATTAGTAGCATGTCTTTGCACCATTTGTTTATTTGTGTGTTTTTCTTAAAATATCGACACCATACAATTACTGCATATTTTATTTAGTAAAGATCTTATATATATAGCGGGTGTTGTTTTTTTATATGATTTCTCCATCCATGAATTTAAGGGAATTCTAAATTTGACCAGAGTAGCAGATGTTTGTTGTTCAAAGAACATAACATTGTGTCGAATATTAATGACAAATATATCTATGCAAACATAGTTCTACACATTCTGTAATATACTGTAAATTAACCTTTTTTTTACAGCCAAATGCATCATTGCACTGAAACCATGGTAAAAGCATTCACAATACGAATACAGTATATTATGTTAAATACGTCAGTTACAACTTCATGGAAAAATATAAAGGGCCAGTCTGCTCTGATCTCTAGTTACAAGATTATTATACCCAACAGAACTGTGTAGTGGTTCATAATGGTACATAAAAATGTGCTTATTATTAACACAAGTATATTTGAGCATACCGATGTTCCACACACATTATTATATAAATGTCTCAAATGACACTATATATATCATTGCGGCAACTCCCACCTCATGTCTGGCTTGGGGCAACCTCACGAGTAACTGCTCTATGAACGCTCATGAATTGTGACATCGCGAGATTTTCCGCACTCCACATGGGCCATAGTAAGTCATAATTTTTCTTTAATTTTCCCAAGATAAGGGAAACATTTTGACAATATTGGAAGGGAATTTTTTCTCTGCGCACCTGGGCATTGTCTCCTGTAAACAGGGGTGCAACCCAAGAATTAATTGTAGTATTTAAGGAAATGATTCTGTATTCTTTCTCTGAATAACAATTATAGCTTGTAGCTGTTAATTCTGATCTCCACTGAACAAATCTTAGTCATTTGCAAGTGGAAAGCAAATTTTATTTAAATGGACCCATTAGCTTCACCACATAAAATCTTTTTCATACCAGGCTTATAACTCCTTCATTGGCTCAAGATTTTCAATGCAATATCATGAAAACCTAATTACCTTAAATACAATGGAACCTCAGTTCCACTTTTGGTATACAAAAGTAAAATTTTTGGTATACAAAGTCAAATGAACAAATCCACAAGGGCCGTGACGAGGGTTCAACCTACGTCCAAGAGGATCCCAACGCTGCCTTAATCGACTGAGCTACGAGATGGTAAAAGAATGTTCTTTATTCATTTGATGCATCACGCTATTGTGATTTGTGTGTGTGTTACAAAGTCAATTTCATCGTAAAGTTTGACTCGATAAACAAACTTTGCCTCGGATTACGAGTTGTTTGTTGATTCTGTACTTGTATGGATTGAGCACGTGGTTCTGCAGGGCATGGAGCGATGCGCACTCAGTTTATCTGTGTATACCACCTTGTAATGACTGCGCTTTAATTTTTTGGAAGGATTTCATTGCTTTTCTGCTTTCTGAGCATAAAAGTTCTTATTATATATCACACCATGGGTCCCAAGAAAGTCAGTGGTAAAGTTCAACCTAAGAAAATAGTTGTGAGCATGACGATAGAGGAAAAACGAGATCATTCATAGTGATGTCTCGGTACAGACAAGTGTTAAAACGTAGGGAAAAAATCTGTGTCTATAAAAAGATTCTTAGTAAGACAAGCAAGCTGTGAGCCACAACCAGGTCCTAGTGGTATGCCTGTAAAATGTAGGAGAGAGAGTACCCCAGAAATGTCACGAGTGCCTGATGATATAATGGAAGGGGGGACTCCTCCTCCAAACGGTAACACCTCCCCCCCCCCCCCCACCTCCATTCTGTCTTCCATATGCCATCAAGAGTCTTCAATAAAGGTACTGTATAGTAAAAAACAGTACTGTGGTATTCTGTATAAAATGTATTTTAAAGTTAGTATTTTTGGGTGTGTGGAGCGAATTAATTAAATTTACATTATTTCTTGAGGGAAAATTTGTTTCGGTTTACGAATTTTTAGTGTGCAAACCATCTCTTGGAACGAATTAAATTTGCAAACAGTGCCGTCACTGTACTGTATAAGGGGCTATAGTCCATACTAATTTTCAGAATAATAAAAGTGCTACCCACACGGAGGTGTTGGAAAGACTGAGGATGAAGGTGGATGTTTGTAGTCAGGTTTTCCTGGTGTATATCTATCAAATGACCATATGTATTTCTGATTTTACCCAATAAAATTCACACAGAATGTGGGAAATAAGAGGGAATAAATGTTCTCATTTAATATTAAATAGGATTGTCAAAAGGCCTGGTTTGGAAAAAGATTATGTAAATGGTTTTTCATATAGAGAGTACTGTAGCCAAGTTATATTTATTGACCCATCCTCCTCTTTAGATAGTACCTATTGTGACTAGTCAATAATCACAAATTTGTACATCTTGGCTTTTAGATAGTACTGTAGTACTATACGGACTAATAGGGAATTCTTTTAAAATAAATTAAGCTAAAAATCAAACTTAAATATTTCTAGGACTAGTTTAGCACATGTATGTACTATATTAGGCCTTGGATATTGTGTATTAGGCCTAGAAAAGTTAGGTTTGGTTAGTTTAGTTTGTCAAGGCAACACTAGTAAAAAAGTTTTTCGGTTTGTCCAACTCGGTAATTCAGATTTCTACTTTTTTAAATTCGTTGTACGTCAGTATATATACTATAGTCCTCATTGTTACTATAAGTACTGCACTACCAAAACAAGAGGATGGCTATTGTATTCGACTCTTGTTCTTGGAAATTGTAAAAAAATCCATTGTGTCTTTGATAAAAATGAATGTGACATGAGCCTGTGTAGGATGTCTGGGAATAAATATTCATATAGATTCAGTAGTGGGTTGCATTTTAGTGTTTTACATTGTTAAAATTAATATTTTTATGTTCAATTTATTTTTCTAATAGGTACTCAAGCTCGTGTTGAACCTAATCAGCGGTGGTTTGGGAATACAAAAGTTATTGGGCAGAAAGCTCTCCAAACTTTCCAAGAAGAGATGGGAAAGGTCCTGAAAGATCCATATCAGGTTAGTTATATATCTGTTAATGACTGAAATAATGTATTAAATAATTTCTTTATGTATTATCCTTGTGATTAACAAAAATTATAGAAAGTCAAATGGCATTATCGTTCAATTTATTTGAATTAGGTTTGATCTTTCATCATAATATTTTGCTTTCAAGTACTGGGTATAACATTTTGTATTTGCATTGAGATTCTATTGTGCTGTACATTCAAAGTCAGATACAAGTGACAAGGGTTTAATGTTGAAAAGAATACAGTACAGTACAGGTATTGCTAAAATCAGTTATAATGAAGTGTGAATTTATTGTTTGTCAAGCTGCCAGAATGTACAGTGGTTTCACATACAGTAGTTTCTGAAACCAACATTTTTCTACTTTTTTCTGAATAATAAATACATAGGTAATAAACAGAAAAGTAACTCTTATAGTAAAAATCTGCTATGGTGATTGATAGAATTATTTGAAGTGAGATTAGTTGTTGTGAATGGTTTGTGGCAGGTCATCTGGGCTACATTTTACTAAATATTGGCTGGCAGGTGATGGGGGGGGGGGGGAAATAGGTCTTGCATAAAATTTAACTAACAGGAGTTTGAGTGACTTGATGTGCTAGCTGTAACGTTAGAGTCAGCCCCGGGTGATTGGATGGATTATAGAAACTTTAGATTTAGAAAAGTCCTGGATTTCTTAAAAGGGTAGTTGATCCCTCAAACAAATTACTGGTAGCATAATAGACATATGCTTAAAATAATCATGTAATCCTATGTTAGATTTAAATGAGTTTGGGTGGATATACATGGGAGCTGCCTCATATGGCCAATACCCCTTCTGTAGTTTCCTGTATTCTTAAGTTCTTGTGTATTCTGTACAGAAGAAGTGATAAAGGGGGTGTTTAGATAGGTAGGTATAGGGAAAATGGAAGTCAAACCTAGAGTAACTGATGGAAGAGGGTGTGGGGGAGGACAAGTGATTCCACATGCTGGATAAAGATGAGTTTTGGAGACTGAATTACTGTACAATACCAAACTTTATTTGATGTCTATCATTAGTGGATAAGATATACAGTAGTGTATATGTTAATTTACTGTAGGATATACATTAATGTGACCTATATTGCATACAGGTTGTGATGAGAAAGACCACATTGCCCATTTCTCTGCTAAATGAAACGGCTAAGAATGCTCGTGTGCACATCCTCGACACTGAACCTATGATTGTGTGTTTGGTAAAGGAAAACAAGAAAGAAGCCAAATTTTAAGGTTGGTTCAGTATTTAGAAATTGGGATTCTCCATCAACCTTTTGATCTCGGATTATCATCCTTGCCAAATTTCTCGCTTTCATTGTGTTTTTACAAAAATATTTGCTCATGCTTTTTTCATGAAACAAGTTGTTTTTATAGAAATTATATTTTGTTTACATTTCAGTACTTCATCAAGAACATGCATCACCACACCAACAAATTATCCACAACACTACCATGCTATATAAGATTTGTTCCTTGTTGTTAACATTTACAGACCAGGCAGTCACCAGGAAGGCTGGCCATGCCAACATTAATCAATGGGTAAACATGTCGGATATCTACTCCGTTTGTGAGATAGCTGCTACCTAGCACCATTGTCTGCTGTTCTTTACTCATTCTGTCAATGCTACATCACACTTTCATTCCCCCCTAGTCTGCCCATCATCTGTTAAGCCTTTCTCGCTTTCTCCTACTTCATATTCACTTGAAATCTTCGCAAGGTGACATCACATAATATTCCATTTGGCAGGATCATGGTTGTTGGGACAGGGGTGATGTTCTGCCCCAATACTGGAGGCAGCATTTAAAACGTTCCTGCAAGGTTTGAAAAACATAGCACAGACCCTGCCCTGTCCCGTGTGTTTAGCACAGTCAAGGGTCACTGCACAAAGTTCTTTTATATACTGAACCACCAAGTAATTCTATATCAGTCAGTAGATCTCTGCCTAGCTGCTGCCCTTGATTGCCACCAGATGGTGTGACCTTTGTCAAGAATAGGTTCTTAGCTTTGAGCCTTATCCTTTTCTGATTGACACAAAGAAAACTCCATATACAGTGGTATCACAAACTCATTCGGGTGTGTTGAACTGGAGCATATGTCTTGCTCAGAATTTATCTTTTCAGTCACTTAAAGCTACTTTACCTTGATACTTCTCAGGGTAAGAATGACGCGAAAGCATTGACCAAAACTAAATGGAACTGGCCGTACTTGAACCATTATTACATTGCCTCTGGTTGTCTTTCTAGAAAGGACTTTTCTTTGTGCATCTGTAATTAGGTGAGTTTCCCATTCACTCATTGCTCCTGCTGCAATGAAGAAGCAACATATGCAAATCATGTTCTGTGGATATTAAATGGAAAAGACAGTGGCTAAAAATGAACATATTTACAATTTTGTTTTATACCACAACAATGTAATTTATATTTCCACACACACATACACACCGTAAACATAAATTTACATGGTTATGGTAGATTGGCAAAGTCAGTTTTGACTGCCAATCTGCTAGGGCTTTTTCTGGTGAGCATAGATCTGATATTTTTCAGTAATCCGGGTGAAGCCTTAATAATCCAGATTCCTGTCAGAGTTTGGCGAAGTTTGGTAGACGAATCTCTGACTCGATTTTGTCCAGATTACCCAAAAGTCCAGAGTAATGGGGTCTGGATTATTGAGCTCTTACAGTACTTAACTTACTGTACTTGAATCATACACTAATTCACATCTTCCTTTAATATTCTTACATTAATCTACATCAGGCAACAATGTCATCTTGTCTGTTTTCAGATTGGGGACTTTACTCAGTATGCTAAATGTGCTGAAGAGGCCTTTGACAAATATGATGCAGAAAAAGATGTTGACCTTGTACGTGATGCTCCAGATACACAAGAACTTCCTCCCGAGTGGTTCTTAAAGGTTAGGCTAATATGTCAATACATTATTATTCTGTATAGTGCATGCAGTACTGTAATTGCAATTTTACTGTTTTAATTGCTGTTTGTCTGATATCACTATACACTTCAATACTAAAGATGTATATTAAATCCTTAGCCTTGACAAGGTCTTTTTTTTTTTTAGGTCATAAAACTTCATTGAAGATGAGAGAGTTTTCAGGTGTGGGGGAAAACAATGAAATTACTTAATATTAATGAATTAGTCAGTCATTTAGGACTTGTACATAATACTTTATTCTGTTTCCATTAGGCTGATACATAGTAAAAGTATTTGAAGAGCCTTTCATCATATTCCTCAGTATTGCCGAGATCAAGTACTTTGCTATTTCCAATATACTTTACTATTTATATCATCTCATTCTGTCTAAAGTTGAGTATAGCGCCTTTTAGTGCTTGTTCGGCATACTGTATAAATCTAAGTCTTATAGGCAAAATCTTTTAACAATTCTCTTGATGAAACACTTTCGCTGGCCCAGCAGGCGACCTGCCGCGCACCTCAAGGTAGGCCGAGTGATGCTTGTGAACTTGCCACCACCCACAAATGATTATACTCTCAGCTTTCTGATCTCAAATTTCATACTATGTTGTTCAATTTGGCATCAAATTGTTCGCAATAGAATGTTGTAAAGGGATATTTGCATATAGAACATAAAAGTCTCACTTTTTCTATACTTTAGATGAAAACTCGATAACTTTTCCTCATGCATGCTTCTTTCAATGTTTTGTCATGGATTTGCTCTGTTCTTGATCAGTATCCATATGGAAGTCAATTTATAGTGTTTATAAAGCTGGTAACAACAAATACATGAGAAAAAATAACCAAAATGGGGGACTTTTTGACTCGAGGGAAGGCTGCAGCTGTCACGAGTGAGGTCATGAGGGTTTGGGCAAAATGTGACCCATCGCCGTTTTCAGTAATTGGCATATTTTCGGTACAAAAAGTCGTAATTTCAAACTGCAAATATGTGCAGAGAGCCAGAATTTGGCCCCAAAATATGGCTCAGGAGTTGGATTGGGGATATTTGGGATATTTTGAAAACTGCAGGGGGGTTTGGGTAAAATGTGACCCATTGCCGTTTTCAGTAATGGCATATTTTCGGTACAAAAAGTCGTAATTTCAAACTGCAAATATGTGCAGAGAGCCAGAATATGGCTCAGGAGACGGATTTGGATATTTTGAAAACTGCAGGGGGGTTTGGGCAAAATGTGACCCATCGCCGTTTTCAGTAATTGGCATATTTTCAGTATAAAAGGTCGTAATTTCAAACTGCAAATATGTGCAGAGGGCCAGAATTTGGCTCCAGAATATGGCTCGGGAGGCAGATTTGGGATATTTGGAATATTTTGAAAACTGTAGGGGGATTTGGGCAAAATGTGACCCATCTCTGTTTTTAGAAATTGGCATATTTTGGTTATAATAGGTCGTAATTTCAAACTGCAAATATGTGCAGAGAGCCAGAATTTGGCTCCAAAATATGGCTCAGGAGTTGGGTTTGTGATATTTGGGATATTTTGAAAACTGCAGGGGGGTTTGGGCAAATGTGACCCATCGCTGTTTTAGAAATTGGCATATTTGGGTATATAGGTCATAATTTCAAACTGCAAATATGTGCAGAGAGCCAGAATTTGGCTCCAAAATATGGCTCACGAGTCTGATTTGGGATATTTGGGATATTTTAAAAACTGCAGGGGGGTTTGGGCAAAACGTGACCCATCGCTGTTTTCAGTAATTGGCATATTTTCGGTATAAAGAGTTGTAATTTCAAACTGCAATATGTGCAGAGAGCCAGAATTCGGCTCCAAAATATGCCTCAGGAGTCGGATTTGGGATATTTTGAAAACTGAAGGGGGTTTGGGCAAAATGTGGCCCATCGCCGTTTACACTAATTGGCCTGTTTTCGGTATATAAAGTCATAATATCAAACCGCAAATATGTGCAGAAAGCCAGAATTTGGCTCCAAAATATGGCTCGGGAGACGCATTTGGGATTTTTGGGATATTTTGAAAACTGCAGGGTGTTTGGGCAAACGTGATACATTGCCATTTTCAGTAATTGGCATATTTTCGGTACAAAGAGTTGTAATTTCAAACTGCAAATATGTGCAAATAGACAGAATTTGGCTCCAAATATGGCTCGGGAGTCGGATTTGGGATATTTGAAAACTGCAGGGGGGGGTTTGTGCAAAATGTAACCCACAACCGTTTTCAGTAATTGGCATATTTTCGGTAAAAAAGTCGTAATTTCAAACTGCAAATTGTGCAGAGAGCCAGAATATGGCTCAGGAGACGGATTTGGGATATTTGAAAACTGCAGGGGGTTGGGCAAAAGTGACCCATCGCCGTTTTCAGTAATTGCCATATTTCAGTATAAAAGGTCGTAATTTCAAACTGCAAATATGTGCAGAGGGCCAGAATTTGGCTCCAATTTTTTATACCGAAAACATGCCAATTACTGAAAACGGTGTGGGTTACATTTTGCACAAACCCCCCCCCTGCAGTTTTCAAAATATCCCAAATCCGACTCCCGAGCCATATTTGGAGCCAAATTCTGTCTATTTGCACATAATTTGCAGTTTGAAATTACAACTCTTTGTACCGAAAATATGCCAATTACTGAAAATGGCAATGTATCACGTTTTGCCCAAACACCCCTGCAGTTTTCAAAATATCCCAAAATCCCAAATGCGTCTCCCGAGCCATATTTTGGAGCCAAATTCTGGCTTTCTGCACATATTTGCGGTTTGATATTATGACTT
>WNGS01162157.1:7406333-7437339 GCA_020271785.1 Procambarus virginalis
TCCCAAATATCACAAACCCAACTCCTGAGTCATATTTTGGAGCCAAATTCTGTCTATTGCACATATTTGCAGTTTGAAATTACAACTTTTTATACCGATAATATGCCAATTACTAAACAGCGATGGGTCACATTTTGCCCAAACCCCCCTGTAGTTTTCAAAGTACTGTATCCCAAATACCCAAATCGCCTCCCGAGCCATATTCTTGGATGTAATTTCAACTGCAAATATGTGGCAGAGAGCCAGAATTTGGCTCCAAATTTTGGCTCGGGAGTCGGATTGGGTATTGGGATACAGTACTTTGAAAACTACAGGGGGGTTTGGGCAAAATGTGACCCATCGCTGTTACAGTAATTGGCATATTATCGGTATAAAAGTTGTAATTTCAAACTGAAATATGTGCAAAATAGACAGAATTTGGCTCCAAATATGACTCAGGAGTTGGATTTGGCATATTGAGATATTTTGAAAACTGCCAGTGGGTTTGGGCAAAATGTGACCCATCGCTGTTTCAGAATTGGCATATTTACATACAACCTTTTACAAACTTGTATTCACATTTATGCATGTTAATGTGATTTTCTGATCCATTTAAATATGATTCCTTTAAACAAAACTAATAATAATCTTGTTATCCAGGCTGGGCAGAGCAAGGTATATGGAATGAGCTCTACAAAGTCATAGATTCCTCAGATGTGGTAATTCAGTGCTTGTGCTCGAGACCCAATGGGAACAAGGTCAAAACTAATTGAAAAGTATATGCACACAGAAACGCCTCACAAACATCTTGTATTTGTTCTAAATAAGTAAGTAATGTTGAATAAATGTAAAATAATATTCTTTATTTCCAGGAAAACGAGATATGGCCTTTCCTTCTTGACTTTCTTTCTTGACTTTCTTTCATACACAATGGGATGCTCTTCAAACTATAAAATGCTATACCATATATATAAAGTATCCCCAGCTTGGCACCTTCTTTTGATAATTGCTTGCTGTACTGTACTTTCAAACCATAGCAACTCCTGCAGATTATTGAGAATAAAGAAAATGCCATGTTTAATGCAGATGGCATTCACACTTGTACACATTTGAGTTGATAAAATTGTGTTGATTTTTTTTTTTTCCAAAATTTATGTCATGATAATGCAATTATATTTTTCAGGTTGATTTAGTGCCTGTGTGGGTAACTCAAAAATGGGTGGCCATTTTAAGGCTGAATATCCTAGTCTTGCCTTCCATTCCTCTATTACAAATCATATGGCAAAGGTGCTCTAATCAACCTACTGCGCCAATTTGGTAAATTACACGAGGGCAAGAAGCAAATTAGTGTTGGCCTCATCGGATTTCCAAATGTTGGCAAGAGTTCTATAATAAACACACTGAAGGCTAAAAAGGTGAGGATTTGTTATTCATTGTTGTATTGATGGTTTACAGTTTAGAGCCAGCATAATATATCAACTAGAAAGAACAGTCTGCTCCTCTTTTTGCAGTGCTTATTGTCCTTTTTACTAATTTTGGGACCTATATTATCTAATTATTATTACAGCATTCTACTTTGTCTTCTACATCAACACTGGCAGCATACATAATTATACCAAGGGTGGGGATGACTTTCTGAAAGAACATAGCTCTGCTTTACCACATACAATATTACTGTAAGGCATTCATAGTTATAATTACAAGCTGACCAAATAATTTAACTTATTAATTTTAACTGACCATTCTTATTTACACTTCATGCATCCTTGAGGAACTTAGATGTGTCCCTCAGTCCAGTTAAATTCCTGTTATATCTACAATGTTGGTATTGCTGTCAGTGAGCACGGTCTACTGTCATATATATGTATGATTATTCTTTGAATATCCACATCTTCTCAACTGTCCTAACTTCACATCCAATTACATTAAAGTCCTGTATACCTAAAATAACTAATGTAGCTGCAGTGTAGTAACTAGTTTTTATTATGAACTTTATAATAAAACTGGAGATCATAATACATTAGAGATCAGGACTTGATTAACCATTGTCAACATGGTACTAATTATGAAAAATTTCTCTCTTTGAAAATGTAGAGTAGTTGTGTCTACTTTTTTTAATAACTGAAGGATTGGGTTTAATGTAATAATATTTTCAGGTTTGTAATGTAGCTCCACTTGCTGGTGAAACTAAAGTGTGGCAATATGTTACTCTGATGCGGAGGATATATCTTGTTGACTGTCCTGGTGTTGTTCCACCTTCGCACGAGAGTGCTACAGACATGGTCCTGAAGGGAGCCGTGAGAACTGAATACCTCAAGAATCCTGCTGATTACATTGCTCCTATTATAGAGAGAGTGAAGCAAGAGTATATCTGCAAGACATACAAGGTGAGGAAGAGAACCTTTATTGTTTCCTAACAAAGCTCCTCCCCCTTACATTCTTTACTATATTTACCTCCCCTTTTCTACTATAACCACCTTTAGCCTATAGTGTTTAATTATTTTTTTCCTATAAAGTCCTTACTTAACTTTTTTCCCACACACTTCATCCTTTACCTTTTTTCTTTTAATTCCTAACCATTTTTCTTCTAATCACTTTACAATTATATTGCATGTTTCCTTATCTACAAAGTGACATTTTCTCTTTATTGTGCAATACTTTCCTCTATTTGTCACCAACATGTAACTACACACATCTTCTGCAGCTTTCATTGTTTCATCAGTACTATATCACCACTTTGCACTCTGTGTCGTTTTCTTTTGCATCATTTAATGTAATCTGCATAGACATTTTAAACAAAGTTTCCACTGATTTTCCATCTTTACATTCCCACTCATCTTAATTTTTTCACAGCACATCATGATCTGACTGCACAAACATTCTCTCACTATCCTCACATCTTTCACACTTCTATATTTATATGCACATCAAACTCTCTGGCTGCATTTCATTCTCTGCCCTTTGCCTCCATGTATACCTGTGTATAAACCTATGTTCAAAGAAAGCCATGGTAGAACCCCACCCCCCTCCTGCACACATATCCACCATTCTTATTTACACTTTGAACATCTCATTTCCAACAACCTGTCTACATTTATTCCCCACCCATCATTCATATCCACCAAAAATAACATTCCTACCATCTTTGTTGCTTCTACACAATTGTTATGTTGATTCCAAAACACCTTGGTCTCCCCCATTCCTTTAGGATTCTCTTTACATACTGGAGCATATGTATTACTTAGACATGTTATTTGATTAAACACATTCATACCCCCTCATACTCCCTTATTTGATCTAATGTGATCAAAGCTTTGTTATTTTAGATTCAGCTACTCAGAACAAAAGTTCCAAGTAGCATGGGCTATGGTGAGCCCGTAGTGGACTGCTGATCAAAGCTACACCCTCTTCTCTACCCTTATTATTTTCATCCATTCCTGACAACACGCTAACCTCATGTCCTCCCATTGTTTTGATTTGGGTGCTAATTAGAAGCAACCCAGGCTCGACAGTATCGCATACGAGGATGGGGTCAGGTTGTCTTAAAACTACACAATTCTCTGGAAACCAGAGGATCTCATAGTCTTCTAGCAAACTTTTAGTCTACTGACAGACTTAAAATTAATAAAATATGGCTAAACCTGAAACAAGAAGCAACTTGAAATATCAAGTTACTGCCTTCCCCATTGGTTTTGTCATAATTAGGTATCCTACACCTTGGCACAAAAGTTATTATTTATTAAAAAATGTGTTAGTTTTGCCAAAGAGCTTTGATCGTTGTTAACAATACTGTCCATCTTGTTTATCCTCTTCAGCATTTTGTACATAACTAACTATAGTAATTGTCTTGGCCATTTTCACAAAAGTTGTTAGATTGATCTTCCTTTACCAGTCTTGATAGTTTTGCTTGCTTATTTCAAAAACCAGCTGTGTTAGCAAACCTCTGGTATTTAATATAGTGTGCGCGCTTCACAAGGCAGATTTCATGCCAGTGCCGTGTTCTGGAGCTGGTTTGACAGACCCTTTTAAGGTTCTATACACAGCCCCTCTAGTTTTCAAAAAGCTGTGAAAAATATTGCCAGCTTTGCATATACTAATGTTACCCTGATTTTGTTTTTGATTGTTGCTGCCGAAGGCGGCTAGTTTATTGTGCACCCCATACTCATCCTGTGAGCGGTAGTGCAAAAGCATTAGAGGGCGCAAAAGGTCTTTATCAGGCCTCATCTTAGATTATTACATAAACAATTTCATCTATCCTTCACACCTTATAGTTACAATCCTGTTTGTGCACTTCCAGTATTATTCATGGTATTACATCTACTGCCAAATTTTTCTGATTTCTGGCACTATTCGTGTAGTTTTGAGTTTCATTACTTTATTCTTTCTGGGATTGAACTGTAGATGACATTGATCTGCCCACTGCTGTAGCTTATCCAGGTTCTCTGGTTCTCTAACATGATATATTTGTGCTTCAGCCTACAGTTTAGACCCATTGTCTTATGTATGACCCTCTGTCCTGCGTGACAGTGAATACCAGCGTTATCCTTACTTTAATAAGACTTTATCAAAATCCTCAAATTAGGCAAAATTGTAATTAATATTGTCAATAAAGATGTTAATAATAATAATAAAGGTTTTCTGACAGTAGCCTATGACCGAACCTTTTAGAGATCTCACCTGCTACATTTTTCATTGATATTTTCCAATGACATTTTCCATCAGTAACCCTCATACCTAGCCTAATATTTTTCTCCATCTTGTGTACTAGCTATTTTTGAAGAACCATCATGCTATTTTTTTCTCCCTAAAAGGCTAGAAAAATGCAACTATCTCTGAATGAGGTTTATCAAGCATGATTTCCCCTCTATGCTTGTCACTATTACAAAATTTGTTCTCCAAGTGATTCCTAAATAATTTCTAGTGTTTTTAGGGGAATGTTTTAGGGCCTGGTGCAGAGTGCATCGGCATACTGTTTATGGCTACTTCAATGTTTGTGAGGTTAGGGTGATATCTGATATTTGGTTCTATGTTGGTGTCACATTCATAAAAATAATCATTTGCATCATTGATCTCCAATGTGTTGAGGGGGTTTCACTTAACCGAATTGTACTGAAGCCTTGGTACACTATTTCACTCATTTCTTTGTTGTCATCTGTGAAAGTTCCATCACCCTTGTGCAAAGGCACAATGCTGAAAAATGTAGTTTTTCTGGATTTTACATAGAAGTTAAAAGTATTTCTGATTTCTCTCCATTTCATTTATGGCATTTTTACTCTAATTCTTGATCCAAGCAAGATCCATTTTGTCATCATAAAAGCTTGATCGTGCTTGATAAAAGCTTGAGCTCGATCAGCCTTCCTTGTCATTTTTGGGATAACATGAAGTGTTTTTGTGTTTTCTCTCTCTCGCCTATATAGGAAATGCCACTATTCCAGTTTGCATCTTAATCACTTTTTCTTAGTGATATGTGACTTCTACATATTCCTAGTGCAACTGTGCCTACTTTCTCTAAGCACTGGTTTAAGTTTGCATTATCTAGCTGTTCTTCCCAGTACATTTCTGTGTGGTCTTTGTTTATTCGTACCTGGTTTCTCTGTTATTAAAACTATTTGATGAATTCTCCTCCTCCTTGGATTTCAGACTGGTTATGCAGGTCTATTGGCCTTGCTTGTCTGAACTTCATTTGGGTTGTGATCCGAGTAGGGACATTGATTACACTCATGTTAATCGGCCCATCGTTGTTTGTAAAAATAAGGTCTAGATACGTTCCTAGTTGGCTCTAGTATTTGCTGGTTTAATGCAAATCTATCACACATCTGCAAGAAGTCATTTGTGTGTGACTGCTCACTCAAAGAATCCTAGGAAGCATTCTAACAGTATTTGCTATAATTTTTCCCATTTTAATGCCTTAGCAATTTCACCTACTTTGGTATATCATTTACAATTTTAAATTGTCATTCAGCAAGAGTATAGTAAAGTTACATGGGTAACCAGATAAGAAAGTCAGAGAAACTTTATCGATGCTGCTAATTTAAATTGATCAATATAGCCCAGTGGCAACAATTTCTCTGGAGAATGCCTCATTGTTGGACAGTGTCGCCCAATGACACTTTGGATGGAGAAGGTGTGGGTTCATTAAATAATTCTTTAACCTGGCAGGGGTTTGCCAATAGTTGTGGCCTGCTTCCCACCCAACAGGAACAACCCATTTTAAAATGTTAACCTACATTCTAGCCCCTCTGCCATGTTCCCATCATAACCTGCAGGTGATCAATAAAAAGAATACACCAAAATAATAAAGCAATAAAGTGTTAGCCAGTTGTAGTGAATATGTGGGCCTCTCGGTCAATCAAACTTGTCAGAAGATAAGCCTTCTAAAGATTTTTCCCCCACTCTAACACCTGTACTGAACTTCCAGCCATATATTACACCACCCAACATATACCAAAATCAACTACAGTACTATTTTCACCCAAACACTCCATATGTCTATATTTTAAGGCGTGTATAGATAGAGGGTGGTATTTGTTTTAAAGAATACTGTATTCAGAATTTCAAATTATAGGAAAGCACCAAGTCTCGCTCTTAAATTAAGACGTTTGGAATAGGAAATGGGGGGGGGGGGGGATTCACTATCAGTTGCAACTGAAACTAATTAAATTTCTTAATACTTTAGGTGGATGATTGGAACACTCCAGAAGAGTTCCTGGAAAAAGTGGCAAGACGTACGGGTAAGCTTCTGAAAGGAGGAGAACCAGACTTGAACACCGTTGCTAAGATGATCCTAAACGACTGGCAGCGAGGTAAGATCCCATATTTTGTGCCACCTCCAGGACATGACTCTTCCGGTTTTGAGAAACTTAAGAATGAAGAGAATATAGAGATGGCTGTAAAAATAAAGGAGAAGGAAGCAGAGGAGGAAGAAGCGACAGCACAGAGCATTAGCATTTCCAACAACGTACCTGCCGTCTTGCAGAATTTGAGTAAAATTACAATGAGTTTGGAGTACTCTGGAGATGATGTTAGACCCCTTGAAAAGACGAATCAAGTCCCTCAAGATTATGATGATGATGAAATTGATGATGGCAATGAGAATAGTGCACTAGAGGAAAAAGACTTTACCTCAGATACCAATGAAGGGATGAATGACACTGAAGCTAAAAAGGGACCCACAAATACTATTGACAACTGCTTGGAATCTACAGACCCTGATAAACAGAAAGGAAAAGATAATGAGGAACCGACTCAAGGTTCTGCAGAATTATGTAACATCGGTAAAAAGAGTAATGGCAAGGAAAATGAGGTAGAAACTATTGGCACCTCAGAAATTGAAGTTAAAGCATCCAATAGTACTGGAAGTAATATTACTTCAATGTCAACAGATATTGATGATATTAATAAGAGTAAGGAACTGCAATCAGAAGATGAAGAAATGATTGGAGAAGAACTTTTGTCAAGTGAAGAAGAAGTTGTCTCACCTGATACATCTGCCATTTCAAGTTCCAGAAAGATAAGGAGAAAACGCAAGAACCGCCCCGAGGAACAAGAAAAGCCATTAACATCGAAACAGAGGAGGAGGATGGAAAGGGATCAGAAGAGAAAGAAAATTGGAAGCGATTTCTATGAGGTTACGAATGTGAAAAATAAGAATCGCAATAAAGTTAATGCAGGAAGTGTGGTAGCGGGTATGAGGGGGCACACTAAAAACAAGAAAAATAAATTTTCAAACAAATAATTTAGGTGAAAACTGTAGATACAAATAAACAGTAACTGTAGTTTTATTTTCATTAGCCTATAGTAATATTTACACAAATATACACAACTGTACATATCATACATATTTACATGTTGCAAATAACGTGCATAGGTGAATCTAGACGTAACAATTATGTTGGAAAAAACCTGACTATCCTAATCTATTCTTCACAATAAATGAGATCATAAAACATTTGGCATCAATCAAAACCAAACATTACAGAATATACATGCAATAAAGTCATGAATAAAGTTTAGTTTCACAAATACATATAAATACAGGTTACAACTTTATGCATCGATCCCTTGCAGACTGGTGAAATTTGTGGTCTTTCAAAATGCATAGAACTAAATTCCTCAATTAAATATTCATGAACTGCTCTTAGTTTGGCATTACAGAAATTCATTAGTCATATACAGGACTTTTCAAACTACTTCACATGACACTACTCTCTAGTCAAATGTACTTTACATTTTTATATATGAATTAAATATTTACATAACCTTCCAATGGATAGTGAACAACTATCGCAATAAAGTGTGTATGGTAATAAGTTCCTATAATTTTTAAAATAAATTTCTAATCAAGTACAGTATTTGAACAAATATGCAAGGATAACCAATTCTTTTATCCCTCCACCTGGAAGGAAGGCATCATATTGTATTCAGTTATGTGCATATGAGACCATCACCTAAGTTAATGTTAGTCTATTTGACAAGAAAAAGTATTTTATTACAAACCCTGGATTCTTTCTTATTTGCACACTATCCTGGTCATGTCAACCCATCCTCCAGATACATCTTAATAGCTACTATGGATGGATAGTACAAAATATGGAATTGTACCCAAAAGTAAAATGTGTGTTACTAAAATTCTAAAACCATGAAATTAAACAACCTGTCCTCTGTCTAATTTAGTACAACCATGTACTTTGGTTCTATCTTTTTCACCCTCTACAAAATTAGTACAGAATGATTTAGGTGGTGTACAAAAGGTCACATTTTCTACATTCTATTTGTTGTAGAAAATTAGATACTATAATTTTTGGAGTACAGGCTGTATGAACACTATTCTTGGCTAATCCTGCTTTATGACTTGCTAGTTGAATACACATTTTTAATTCAGTCCGTTACCGTTTCCCCACATTTATGGGACAAAGGCATAAATAAGCCTGAAGAAAAAATGTTTGATATTAAAAAGAAAATTTAATTTTAAATTCATGATCATATATTTGCTTGTTTATCCATGTCTAGTATATTGCACTTCAGCCACCACTGCACAAGACCAGTTATATGGTGCTCCATGTGAATTGTCATTCAGTATTAAATACATTCACTCCCTCCTTACACCTTGTTAAATTGTTCCTTACCATATCCTGTGTAAATGTTCATACTCCCCACTTCCTCAACAAGTGCTCCAATCATCTTGTCTTTCCTCGTACCCTCAAATATACTCCATTAGTAAGCCATCTATTCAACATGCCCTCCAATCTTTCAGTTCAACTCTTGCACTCTGCATCTCTGATGATAAAGGAATAAATATACCCGTTCCCCAAAAACTACTCCGGGGGAGGGGGGGTTCCTCATTATCTGCTTTCACAAACAATTCTTTACATCTTTATATCCAACCCTTAACTTACATTTGTTTAGAAGTGTCTGCACTAACACTATACAACCCTCTGATTTTTTTTTAACCACAGTTTTATTAGCACCAGCTACTTTCTTTACCCTGGCTGATCCTACTCTCAATTTTGATTGCACAAATTCCACTTGCATCACACAGCCTAGGTATTATGCCAATTTATGCCATCTAGTCATCATCATTCACACCCGTTTCACACAATTTTCTTCTCGGCACCACCTTATTTCCTTTTGCCAATATAGACCTTGAACAATCTTCTCATAATAAACTGTTCAACTAAACTACAAAAACATAGTTCTTTTTAACCAAGAAATGTATGTGTCTGCATACATCAAATTTTATATACTGGACCATAATTATTAGTCTTAGGTCAAATACACAATAACAGTAAATGGAGTACCACATTTATACCACATTTCATATATGCAATTTGATTCTTTCAGAAAATGAGAAATATAAAGTATGCATTTCAGCTAAGTTATATTCACTATGCAAGAAGATTAATAAAATTGAAGAAAAATTGGGATGGTGGAGGAGAGATTTTACATGCTATAAAAAGTTCTAGACGTGGCTTAGTAATTTTAATGTATTTTGTCTAATCAGGAAAAGAAAATTGTACAAGTTAAAGAGTAGAACAAGTTGGGGAAGAAAAGTCTGGTGCAATCCAAGCCTTGGTTAGGTAGAATAAAATGGGAAGAGATGCTGCCAGAGGCCTGTATGAAGGAATGGTAGGCCGACCCCTTGTGTACACATGTAGGTACTGGTATAACTGTAGTGTGAAAAATCAATATTAAGAGCAGTAGAAATGGATAATCCAATGTGCATTTGTGGTGGTTGAAGGATGGACAAGTAATGGAAATGCACTACACAGCCTTCCATGGCAGAGTTAGTAAATTGCAAAATTGTGTGAAAGGTTTCGAGATTTTCTGGTAATAAATTGATAAAATGGAGAATAAATCCAAGATAAGAGGAAAACCCAGAACCTGGGAATACATGACAAGTATAAGTGGGGAGCAAGTGTGAAAAGTGGTAGAGAATAAAGCCAAATGAAATTAAAGATACAGTATTTAAAGATATAAAACATGCATGCCAACTCACATGAAGCCCTTTACACATGGTTTTATGAAGCAATGGGATGCTACTGTGTACATTTTTATGGCACCTGTGCTGCTTTTGATACTGTTTACATGATGAAAGTTAATTAGTTCTTGTTCTTAAAAAGAGACCAGTTTCCACCTGGCTAATGCCTAACAGCCCCTCAAAATGAGAAACGGTAATAAAAAGATACAAAATAAAATAAATATATGGACATATAATTGCAAGTTTTACTTAAAATAATCACAATTCAAGAAATTATATTTAATATTCAAGTATCCAAGAGGAATTGTCTGCTGAAGATCAAATTCTTCATACTGTAACACACACGAGCCAAACTTTACCAATTTTATTGACAAAAACATGTCAAATGACCATAAAAACACAGCAAAGTTGGGTTTGTGTTTATAATCTCAATTAAATCAGGCATGTAATAAGCAAAATAAAGTTAAACAATTCTATGACAGTATCTGATTTTTAACCACCAAGAATTTAAATTTAAGTCTACTGAATGAGCTAAAGAGCCCAGTGTCAAAGGTACCAGTAGGTGTACAGCATTCCTTATGATCACAACTGACAAAAATAAACTTAAATAACTATTGATACAATAACCATTTCATTAATATTGTTATTAAGATAAAACAGTATAATTTTGTCATACATTGCTATCCAGTGTACAATTCTGTACAATAATGATATATTAATATTAAATTCAGAAGTAACCACTCTTTGTAGCCTTCATAGATCTGACAAAGGCCTTCGACCTAGTCAGCAGGGATGGCCTGTTCAAGATCGGATGCCCACTCAGGCTCCTCAGCATAATCAGATCTTTCCATGAGAACATGAAGGGCACCGTGGTCTTTGATGGCCTAACATCAGACGCCTTTGACATCCGAAGTAAAGCAGGGCTGCGTACTGGCTCCAACCCTATTTGGGATTTTCTTTGCAGTTATGCTGCAGCACGCCTTCGGATCTGCCACGGAAGGCATTTACCTCCGGACCAGGTCGGACGGAAAGCTCTTTAACCTCGCCAGGCTGAGAGCCAAGATGAAGGTTCGGCTGAGGTGTCTGCGCGACTTCCTTTTTGCCGACGGCGCAGCATTCACTGCCCACTCAGCCGAAGACCTCCAACGGCTCATGACTCGCTTCAACGAGGCCTGTCAGGCTTTCGGACTCGCCATCAGCCTGAAGAAAACACAAGTCATGGGAAAAGGAGTGGACTCCCCACCTGACATCGGCATCTCCGATTCCAAACTGGAAGTCATCCATGACTTCATGTACCTGGACTCCACAATCTCTGACTCCCTCTCTCTTGATACGGAGCTAAACAAACGCATTGGTAAGGCATCTACTACCATGTCCAGACTGACAAAGAGAGTGTGGGCCAACAATAGGCTGACTGAGTATACAAAGATTCAGGTTTACAGAGCCTGTGTCCTGAGCACTCTCCTTTATGGCAGCGAGTCTTGGACACTCCGCGCCCGTCAGTAAAGACAGCTGAATGCCTACCACATGCGCTGCCTTCAACACATCTTGGACATAACCTGGCAGGACAAAGTGACAACAACGTCCTGGGGAGAGCAAGAATCACCAGCATGTACACAATGCTGAAACAGAGACGAATGCACTGGCTTGGGCACGTTGTGCGAATGGGCGACGGCAGGATCCCCAAGGATCTCCTGTATGGAGAGTTGATGCAGGGAAAGCGTCCAACAGGCAAGCCCCAGCTACGGTACAAAGACGTATGCAAGAGGGACCTGAAAGCCATGGATGTCTATCTTGCTACGTGGGAAACACTGGCTGCAGACCGTTCAGCCTGGGGGCAATCTGTTCAAAGAGGTCTTTCCAAGTTCGAGGAGTCACTTGCCAAGAAATCAGAGGCAAAGAGACAGAGAAGGAAAGCCGGTAGCCAGGAAGACAGACCAGAATCGAACTTCGTTTGTGCTCAGTGTGGGATGGACTGCCACTCTCGGATTGGCCTCATCAGTCACACCAGACGCTGCACCAGGATTGACAACCAGGGCGCAACTCCATAGTCTCCCAAGACTGAAGGATGCCTACTACTACTAATATTAAATTCAGTCAAATTTAGGTTACCACAAACAAAAATTAAGCCATTTTTCTCCATAAGCCATATAAATCTAATGATTTATATTTGTGTAGTCGTCAAGTATCTTTGTTAATAAAAATAATCGACATGACTGTTGTGATTTAGAAATTTGTAGACAGTTGGTAAAGTGGCCTACCACACTGCCTTGACTTGAGCTGTATAAACCAGACAGCTTTCTTCCCATTTTTTCTTATGTATTAGTTAGCAAACTTTAAGCTATTCAATATTTACTGTGTACTGTAGTATAAAATATGCACAGTACTTAATGTTCAACATATTCCTCTATTGAAGTGACAAATCTAATAATTAATGTCAGAAATTATAATTAAATTGTATTTAAATAATTTTACCAATAAAGAGAAATGTTTAAGTGGGATACATGTATAAAACAATTTGACCAGTTTGACAAACACCTGTATCAGTCTTATGTATCAAGTTAAAATATGGCAAAATGTCTTAATACATACTGCACTATCTACGACACTTTAACAAAAGGCCACCCATTTAATAGTGGTGTTTTCAAAGTCTAACACACGTGTCCTTCGAAGTGTGCCTCTAGTTAAGAAAGTTGCACCCCAAAGTTAAGAACTTCCCCAAAGTTGAAATCTTTGGGGAAGTTCTTTAGACTGATTTTTTAGTGACCCTGATTGTTCCAAAACAATTATGGTAAATAGGTTTCAAGTACAGTTCTCTAATTCCTCCTTTAAGTCACTATCCTATAGCTAAGTTTTTGTTAATATAAAACCCATTTTAAGAACAGCTTGGGTGTCCACTGGTGCTGGCTTCAGATGAAGTTACAGATCAGATTGACAAGAAAGAGGACTTGTTGGTACCCAAACTATTTTCAATATTTTTCTAACATGGGTTTCTTATTATTTGCATTGAGTATATTTAGAACTAGCACAAGTGGTTTGTCATCAGCAGTTTGCATCACGGCATTGTTAATTCGATTGGCCATTGTGATAATATACCTTTATAAATGCCATGATGAAAACACAGCTGTACAGTTCTAAAGTTTTGAATAACTAACAACTATCACTAACATGAAGGTGGATTATCAAGATGCTGACAGCAAAACAGGGGACAAGTTTCAAGCATAAAGAGCATGTATATTAAATTACACTAAATTAATCTTAAGTCTATCTACTAGAGAATTTTGATTCAAATGTAGATTCAATACAATAAAACATCTTTGAGTTTGGCTCAAGTCGGGCAGGAAAGTATAATAATGAGAGGATGATTACTACATCACAAATGCTAATTAGCCAATATTTTAGCTTGTTTGATAACAAACCAATTAAAAACAATATTTATAAATAATATGTAGTGGACTGAGATATACTTGTCTTCTATAAAATAGGCAGTGATGAATGGCAGTGGCTGCTGACACACTAGAATGACGGTATGCATTACAAGTAAAACCTATACTAAGCATTTTTTCCTAGTAATTAATGACATTTGGTTATCTTTGTGAAGAAAGTGCAGTAGTAACCTACTTGTGCAAGAAGCTTGGATAATGCAATAAAGTAGTAGAAAATTGATAAAGTATGCATGTGAGCAAATGTTAGATAAAAATACAATGTATTCACAATATACAATCTTTGGAAGATCACAGACAAAGGCCCAAATTCACAAATCTGCACCTCTTAACAGATTTAACAGACTACAGCCATTTCAAAATGCAGTATTATGGTGAAAGAGGTATATAAAAAGTGAACTGTAAAGTTTTCATTACTGCACGAGCTCTTTTCAAAATCTGGGCCAACGACATTCATAAAACATTTAAGAAAAAAGCATTTCACAGTGCATAGTTAACCTGACTCACTGCTGTTGTCCTTTGTCTTGTCATATTACAGTTTCAGAATTCACACCAAACATATATGGTGGAGGTCTCTCTCGTTCAGCTTTTATAGTCCCACTATTACTGTACACAGAGCTTCGGACGGACCCTAAAGTGCTAGTTGGCCCTGGAGGGATATGACTGTTGGTGTGACCATTAGCATGCATCATTGACCGTCGCTGATGAGTCCCACCCATCATACCTGCAGTTATGGCCTGGACAGGTGGCCGACCATATGGGTTTGGGTTTATTGAAGGCCGCTGGCCATGGTAGTTTGAATAAGAAGAGTGAACAGATGGAGGCCGCTCCATAGGGTCATGCCCAGGGGGAGAACTGTTCATGGAATACGTCGAGTTTGGTCTGGAGTGGACATACATAGGATTAGAGTGCCCTTGTCGTCCTCCAGTAGGCGGCCTAGTACCATTGGGAGGATGGTAAGAGTCTGTACTAGTGGAGGACTCATTTGCCTTATCCATAAGCCTGTTTACGGGATTGAGATATTGATGTCGTCTGGATCGTTGTGATGACCGCCCTGAGTGCTACGAGTTTGTGAACGGCCTGAGGCTCGGTGGCGACTCTGACGCTTGACTCGCCGAGGTGTCATAGGCTGCTGGTAGGGCTGTCATCGAGGCCAAATCTGGCGACTCGCTACCCTCTCGTTGGGGACTGAGGAAAAAACAAAGTTCAATCTTTTTGATTAAGCATTACTACATACAATATAGATACAAGAAAAGGCAAAGTGGCTGAAACTATTATTGATGGAAAATTTAACAAGGTACAGTAGAAATTAAAATGAAAACTAGTTTAAATATACAGTAGAGTCCTCAAAGCTCCATAGCAGTACACCATAATTACTATGGGTATAATATAAAGAAACTAATTACTGTACACAAGTGGCTTTTTTGAGCCACTTTATTCAAGTGGCTCAAAAAAAAAGCCTTGAGTTAAGTTGGTGTGAAATGGAAAAGTTTGAGCAAAATAAAGAAAATTGTGCAAATCTTGGGAAATAATGAATATTGCACTAGAATAGTAAAGAGCTGAAAGTGGAAAAAAGTCATCAAAGAAAAAAAGGAAATAAGAAAAGGTTGGTGTTAAGAAGTTGCTACTGTGGAATACAAAATGGAAAAAAGGTAAGCAGGGATGAAAAAGAAAAGATTAAAACAAGGTTCTATTAACAAAGAAAGGGTTTATGAAAAAGCTTGCCAAGAATTGGCACCAGATCTGAAGCTGATGCTACTCTTTATTGCTAGGAATTTACTAGAAATTGGAACTGCCCGTAGTGGGGCTGTAACACGGGGGGGGGGGGGGCGTAGTGGGGCTGTAACACGGGGGGGGCGTAGTGGGGCTGTAACACGGGGGGGGGGGGCGTAGTGGGGCTGTAACACGGGGGGGGGGGCGTAGTGGGGCTGTAACACGGGGGTGGCCCGTAGTGGGGCTGTAACACGGGGGGGGGGGCCGTAGTGGGGCTGTAACACGGGGGGGGGCGTAGTGGGGCTGTAACACGGGGATGGCCCATAGTGGGGCTGTAACACTGGGGGTGGCTCGTAGTGGGGCTGTAACACGGGGGTGGCTCGTAGTGGGGTTGTAACACTGGGGGTGGCTCGTAGTGGGGCTGTAACACGGGGGGGGGGGGTGGCCCATAGTGGGGCTGTAACACTGGGGGTGGCTCGTAGTGGGGCTGTAACATGGGGGGGGGGTGGCCCGTAGTGGAGTAGTAATACAGGGGTGGCCAATACAATAGTAAACTAAAAAAAAAATGGAAGATAATCAGCAGTGGGAGAATTGTTAAAATATTAATAGAAAGGATTAATAAGACTATATATAGTACCAGTACAGTAGTCAATGTAGTACAGTATAATGATTGGTAGTGGGACCATTAAAACATGAATGCCTAAGTGAAGACTGACAGGAAGACCACTTTTAATGCATGGATTATATGGCAACTATTACTAGGGACCCTTAACATAGATCACTGCCATCGGTCAACAAATATAATACATGTAGCTAGTTTTGGGTTTAAGGCAAGAAAAATGCAAAAGAATGGGAAGTGCACAATTGTATGATACATGAGAAGACAATATCATAGTACTGTATAATGCATACAATGCCATATAATTATCTGATAATATGTTTGTTAAAAGATAAATATATGGTTATGCCAGTATGACATTATACTATACAGTATCAGGTGCTGTATTTTATAACATACCTAATACTATTGTAAAGGAGTACAAACCAAAACTACAGTTAAAAGATATATTGAAATATGATGAGACCAAATGAACCAATGAGCTTGAAATATGGCGTCTGTTGCAGTGAAAAATACACACAACATGATGCACCCGTTATTGCTGCAAAAGCGATTTACCACCAAAAACTAACATATAAAGTACAAAGGTTTAACCATCAATATATAAACAAAGCATCTAAAATTACTATGAATATCATTTCACTGCCAACTTTTTAATTTTACCCTGTAAGTTCTCTTATAATACTGTACTGTAATCCCAATTTCTTTTGGCAATACATTACCAATGATCCACAACAAAATGCAAATACACAACACATCTAATATCACATCTACTGGACTTGACACATCAAGAAAACAGCTTAAAATATTACCTGTATTCAACAGAGTAAATTGACGTCGGTCTACTCTTAGCTTTGCCTGAAAAAATATTGAATTAATAAGAAATACAACTGTATTTAAACACATTAATATGTATTTATACCCATCAAATGAGACTGATAATTTGTCAGCAACAATTACATGCAATAAATGGGAAGTATTGATATGAATAGTGCTCCTCCTCCTTCAATTTAGCTATAATATAGGCCTATACAAGACAATCAGTTTTTATTGAATATGATCTGTAATCTGTTTACAGTTTATTAATTTATATACCAAATGTTATGACATCATAAGTTCATAATCTGTTATACAGTACTTAAAAGTAGTTGGCTAATAGATTTTTTATCTCTAAAAAGATTGAAATGCAATTTCCTTGAACCTCAAAATAATATTCCAGACTAGCTGGATTTGGCTCTTACAATATTCAAGTTCAAAAGGTTTTGTCTCAGACGGGAAGTTAAAATAACAATTGCAAAGAAATAATTTACTAAACCCTGCAGGGAATCTTTACAGGTTGTATTCTACAGTATTAGTGATAGAATCCACACAGTTACAAATTAAAAAAAAATGATAAAAGCAATACTGATGCGCTATTCATTAACAAAATACCACACCATTGATAATTTAAACAAAATCTATATTCCACAGCAAAAAACGTCACCAGGATGCTCAAGCAGGTAAATACAGCTCAACAGGTCACGGCAACTCAACAAACCCACTAGCTACTGAAAACAACTTGTGAGCGTCATTACTTGAGTGCACTGCAAGGGGGCCGAATTGCCCACAAATCGCGTTCAAGTGTATAACAAGCTTGTGTGGGCCCAACTGAGGGAAGGGAGGGCTGATGGTAATGATGGTGGTGGTGGTGGCAGCCATGCAGGATGGGAGGCCCATGAGACTGGGAACAACCCAAAGACACTGGGACTCCAGAAAGGCAGTAATACCTGGCATATGTGGGCTGAACAGCCATGTTACCAGTCACTCCCTGCTCAAACCCGCCTATAAAGTCGACTGCAAGACCATGAAAGTTTGTAAGCTGCCAAGAATATTAAGACTCCACCAGTTGTTCAAAAAAATAATGCACAACACAATCTAACTCAATAAATTTAAATCTTAATTCCATAATGTAATGTGTCTCCATTTACTAACTACTGTACTGTTTTTGGCTTTAACTTTTTAAAAAACAGTATATGAATTTTTAGCTAGTGACAAGTTACTTGGCTAATAGTAAAATAGTAGTTGTAAATGATTACTTACAGCTGTCGTCCTCTTCGGAGAAGATCTTTATAAGGTAAATGGACACACACAATCCAAATGTCTGAAATACCAAATGATAATTAACAGACCAGTAATATTAAAACTTGCAGCACAAAAGTTAAAAAAAATTCATGAAATCAAGTGGCCCAATTAATTTTTGTTTAATAACTACATTAACACTTGAATGATTAAATAAACTGTTATAATAAAATATGTAATTGTGCTAGTCATACCACTTTATAGTACATTACAGGTATACACTATAGTACTTTATTTCCATGTGATATTACCAATAGTCCATTTATATGAAAACATACTGTACTGTATCACATGTAAAAAAAAAAAAGTTTAATTAAAACATTTAAACATAAATTAACCATTCTTACCGCAAAAGCACACTGGATACCAGCGTGAATAGTTTCCACGTAAATATAATCAACGAGGCAGTTATTGACCTCTAAGGGTCGCATTGGTCGTAGAGGGTCTAGGTTTGTCAGGTTAGTTGTATACACTGCTTGACATCCAATCCCATTCACCTGAAGAGGATTCACATACAGTACTGGTATTGAAGAAACTGGCTTAATATCTTCAAGCTAGAAATATTACAATGTCAAAAATCCAAGAGGCTGTAAAGTTAAACCTAAACAGTATACAAAATTGACAAATCTTAAATTGTAATTTAATACTACAGGTATTTAGTATTATGAGAACATGTTTTTAAATGTAACAATCAAAATTAGCTTTACTAGTTTTTAGTAATCACAAAGAAATCAAATCAATCCCTGACCTCCCACCATGAAGCACTCCCAGTTCCAAAGTTGAGCCAGTCTTTGCTGTTGTCGAGAATGCCAATATTCAGATAGAAGCAGATGACGAATGTATTCCATCCGACCCATATCAGCTGCCATACTAGGTACTGTAGGAAGAATAATACATTACTGTACTTATATAAATTTAATTTTCTGAAATGGTACTGTAAAGTTAAAAGAAGCAGTGAATATTGTAGCTTATTGTGTGATATATACGCACACATACACACAGTTTATTTCAGGACTTTTGTTAGACCAAAGCTGGAATATGTAGCAGTTGGTGCCCATATCTTAAGATATGGGCACATCAATAAACTGGAAAAGGTGTAAAGACATGCCACCAAGTGGCTCCTAGAACTGAAGAACAAGAGCTACGAGGAGAGGTTAGAGGCCTTAAATATGCAAAAACTAGAAGATAGAAGAAAAAGAGGTGATATGATCACTACATACAAAATAGTAACAGGAATCTATAAAATTGATAGGGAACAATTCCCAAGACCCGGAACTTCAAGAACAAGAGGTCATAGATTTAAACTAACAAAACATATAGGAAAACTCAGTTTGTAAACAGAGTGGTAGACGGTTGGAACAAGTTAGGTAAGGTGGTGGAGGCCAAAACCGTCAGAAATTTCAAAGCATTATGTGACAGAGTGCTAAGAAGACAGGACACCACGAGAGTAGTTCTCATCCTGTAACTACACTTGGGTAATTACAGTGGCGAGGCCACCCTCAGCACTTGGCTAGTTCTTGCAAGTAGTGCTGGACCAACCAGGCTGTAGTGGATATGTGGGCCTGTGGGCCACTCCAAGCAACAGCTTGTTGGACCAAGTTATCAAGTCGAGCCTGGCCTCGGGCCGGGCTCAGAGTAGAACTCTCAGAACCTTTTCCAGGTATGTTCCAGGTACTCTGCAGGGGATACAAGTCAGTGACAGATGTCTGTAACTTGGGTCGTCCTGTCTGATTCCTTTAATATTGGCACCACGTTTTCGATTTTCTAGATGTTTAGTCACAACCAGTGGTTTATTTGGGATATTCGAGAGATTTTATTTGAGACTAGGATTGCTGTGATATTTACATTCAATAACAATTAGTTGGTGGTTTTCTCGAGATATAATAATTCAACTAAGCTGAATAATTCAATATAGCTGAAATTGCACTAAATGCCGAGTCACTGCCTACTAGTCATTTTAACACCTACTTTGTGTGCATCTTAAAAATTGGCCATGTGCCCCCCTTGTACATATACTATGAACCCATCAACTAGCTGGCAATTAACCCCACAGTGTTACAGACTTGCTGCAGTCGATACTCACAATGATAATATACTTGGGTTTGTATTGGTAAGCGCCGAAAAAGCCGAATATCACAAAGATGAAATTGAAGAAGTTTGCGATGATGGGGAGCCACATGTACCCCAGGAAGTCGAACACTTGCCGCTCTGCCGTCGAGATCTGCAAAATTAATTGCTATGCATTAAACTGAAAACCTCAAAATTTCTACATGCATTGTGAACCTCAAAATGCCTATACCTACAATAAGTAAAATAACCTCCATACGTCATTTACATATACTGTATATACAACTGGCTACTGTTAGCCTTCCAATTCTGAGGATTGTATATACTAGCCTATAATTTTGTGTACCACCTGTAAATAACAGAAGAAACTTAGAATATTTATACACAACTATTAAGATTTCAATTACAATGAAGTACTTCATATTCCCTAGCCATGTTAACTTCAGCAGTACTTTAAGTGACTTGCAAACTTCGATAATTACAGGAAGACAGGACAAAATCAACACACAATGCGAGTGTAAATAATTGTCAAGAGTGACAAGAGCCAATCCTCTTGTCGGCAGTCTTTCACTCTCACTTCTCAAGATGAAACTAGCAAAAACTTACTGAATAAACTAGTTCAAGGACATTTATTGAGACCATAAAATATATAAAAAATGGATAGAGTAGCTTAGGCTATTTCAACCCTCCGCATAACCTAGTAGTTAATGCCTAGTCTAGAGCGTCATCAATCTAATCCCCAGACAAATCCCGTTTGGCAACGCCAATGCTCATCTCAAACTGCTACGATCAAAGTGTTTAGATAGAAGTATGAACACTGCAACTGCACACACCATCTCCACAATGACCTTTAACCTACTTTTCCAAAACGGGTTAGTGTCACACGACTCGAACCTTCCTTCCACCGACTGGAATAGGTGCGCGAAACGCCAATATCTAATTAACCCGGAAGGGCAGACGGGTCGGGGTGTTCCACAGTTTGTATATTAGGCAGCGATAAACTCAAGCTGTAGCACTCTACCACAGTTCACACGTGACTGAATGAGAGGCAAACAACAATAGAAAAATAGTTACAGAATCAAAATACAGCAGAAATGATGATTACAGAAAGTGTGTGTGTGTGACTGTAACCAGTGTGCTGGGGTGTGTGGCCTGGCTAGGACCCAAGACAAGGCTGGGTAATTAAGGCAGGTCAGATACCCCTCCACCTCGAGGAACTGAACTAATATAAAGTAAAATAGTAACAAGCTAAAAAGTAAACAAACCTGGAGAGCAAGGAGTACGTGAAGGGAATTTATAAGCATCCACCGCCTATAGTATTAGTGCTTGGGAAGCTGGCGAGCACACCTATGGGGGGGAACAGGTGCCACAGGGGGAATGGCACCCATGTGCCATTCACTGTAGCAGAGCGGTGCCAAAACAAAAGGAACTCCACAGCAGCGAGAGATCATCTCGCCTCGGTGTCATGCATCTGGTGCAAGGAATTACTATACAATAAATTGAAAGATGGCGCCTGAGGGGGAGAAAGGGACATGGAACAAGTGAGGAAAACAAGGTGACCAAGCCAGTATACAAACAAAAAAAACAGAATTTGTCAAGGAACAGAACAAGACATGAAAAGGTGGAAAGAGAAAATATGTAAGCAAATAGGGGCCATTTTGGAGGAGAACTCGTGCGACAGGAAGCACAATGCCAAGAGGTTATCAGAGCTGGAAAGTAAAAAGCAGGAGGGGGAATAATTCATGTAGTTAAGATAATTGAGAGTACGAGATGCACGAAAGATAATACAGTGAAACTATTTATAGAAAATTGTATGCTGAGAAGGGTGGGGAAAAGGAGAGGAAGTGGCAACATATCTTAAATAAGTCTCTCCTGCCCTCCAAACTGATAATATTGACCTCAGCCTCCTCCACGTGGTTATTAGCCCTCTGAAGCGATTGGACAGCATGACAAAAATCAACCAACGCAAAATTTCGAATTTCAAGAATCCGTAAAATTAAGAAAAAAATCGTACAATCATCGTTCAGTTCGAGAGACATAACATGCTGTCATTAGAAGGCTACCTACCTCGTGTAGCTTCCGGGGAACAACAGCCCCGCGGCCCGGTCTCCGACCAGGCCTCCAGTTTGGTCGTCTGATCAATCAGGCTGTTGGACGCGGCTGCTCGCAGCCCGACGTATAAATCACAGCCTAGTTGATCAGGTATTTTTAGTAGGTGCTTTAGCTGGCTTATTGATTATTAATATCCTTTCTTTCGAAGTCTAAGGGAGGACAATAGTCCTCCCTTTTCTTTTGTTGAGGGGGGGGGACTGAACCCTTAACTTCTCCATAGGCTTGACAGTGATAACTTCTATGTAAGTTAGGAAGGATCATGCTATACTGGGAGCCTATACCCTGCTGCCACCAAGTGAGCAAATGGTGGTTTCTCAAACTCTTTCTTCACACATGTCAGCCTTAACAACCTGCCAGCTGTAGAGAATAGACCTCTCAAGAAGGGCAACATTAGTCTGCATTGGTATTCTGGGTTCCTACCTACAAACCAGTCATGGATTTACCGACATGAAACTGGTCCAGTTCTAGTCATTTTTTCCATGTACATAATGTATATATAGACCTGGCATCACTTCAGTCATCGGGAATGTTGGAAACTCTTTGGCGAGGGCTTGTCAGCTACAGCAGTTCAAGGGCAGACTTGACCTGCTCTATTCTCAAACAGAAGGGGATCGCATTCTGAAATTAAACAGTATCACAGGGCTTGTCGCAAGGGCATCTTCCTGGAAGAGTTAGACTTGTGCTCGCCCAGCATACAAGCCTCAGGGGTAGATGACAAAGAAGGCATACAACTGTGACATTAACCGTCCCAGAGCCCCTAATCACCAAGGTGCCTAACACGGGTGTTGGAAGCAAGCTAGGAATACACGGACCTTCATGTAAGTAAAAAACGCACCAGGGGTATAAAGCCATAGAAAGCTAGTCACTTCCCCCTCTCTCCCAGCAGCCAGTTTAGTATAAACAAACCAACTCTTCAAGAGTTGGGTTGGCGAAGACTCTCTAATAGTCTGCGGGAATCAAGCAAACCCCATTAAAGTCAAGGTGGTAGTTGTGGAGATTTAAATGTGATGGAAGCAACCACCATTCACAGTTTAAAGAGCAAATATGCCAGAATATTGGAAAGTCAAGCAGTATAAATATACTAAGCACAGAAGCAGTCTAAACTAGAAATCTAGATCTCTTCCTTAATAGTCGCAACTCAGTAAGCAGAGGCGTTGTTTTAGATTCAGCTACTCTGAACAAAAAAAAAAGCAGAGGCGCAACCCCCCCCCCCCATACACCCACGAACCCCCAACATCCCCCTCCTCACCCCAAATACACAAAAAGTGTTAGACAAGATGGTGTGTCGTGACCCCACAGAGATGCGATTATATATAATATTCGTGGCACCTTAACTACGGGGTCACTGACACCGTATAAATACAACAGAACAACATGACAATTGTAGCACACGCAGGAACGGAGACCTGATCAACCAGACAGTCATGCATCAGGCTGTGAGCAACCGCGTCCAACAGGACCAGGCCAACCAACCGGGAGGCCTGGTGGCAGACCGGAGACCGAACCTCCACAAGGTAGCCACAAGGTAGACCCAACACGACCACAGAGCAGCTACCTATACACAGGTAGAGGAGCTGGCAAGCCCCACAACCGCCTTCCCCCAACACCCACGGAAAGGCGTTACTCCCAGGTGACGGGGGGAGACGTCCGGCCTCTACCTAGAGTGGCATGCAGTAACCAGCTGTATTGATTGCCACTACGTCAATGACTGTCTCGTGCTGAACACCAGCATACCCCCTGATATATTCCAAGTCAATAACATCCACAACAGTCTATAACAAGAAAATCTGCCTAATGTTCTTTCAAAAAAATGTCCACAAAAGTCACGAGGAATTATAATCACTGTCAACGAAACAGTTACAAGCTTCAACTAATCAATAGCGAATTTGTTGGTGTCACACACACACACAAGGGGAGTGTGTGGCGCCGTTTACTATAATATCCAGCTACTAGTCTTTGATAATGACAGGCTGGATTACAAGAACCTTTTATACGGCAGATGGCAATCCAATGATTCCAAAAATTCAAAATGTTTATTCAGGTAAAAGTACATACATAGATGATTAGTTATAAACATAATATTGGATTTATAGATAGAGCTAGTACATACATTTTTTTTGTACTAGCAAAACTTCTTTGCTTTTTTGAAGCGTGTCCACCAGGCCTTAAAAGTATGATGATACTTTTTAGGACTAGTACAAATAAAAGTGGAATATTACTGCACACCCGAACCACCATTCTCAGCTTGCTGACGCAGAGCATGTGCAGAGACGAAGGTACCTGATTATTCGGGCAGTGATACCTGCGTCAGACAGCGCCCAATAACCTAGTCAACCAGGTTTTTGGAGACCAGACCACACTAGAAAGTGAAGGGACGACGTCGTTTCATTGTGCCCCCAATATTCGACCCCATCCCCTAAGACGGGGGATCAGGCGCTCCACAATCGACTTGAGAATGGTCCAGGACGGACCGAAACGTCGTCGGCCCTTCACTTTCTAGTGTGTGGTCTGGTCAACATACTTCAGCCACGTTATTGTGACTCCTCGCCTGCAGGTTTTTGGAGGCCAGGGCGCGGAAACGTAATCCTGTAAACGGATTCAGAGCAACGTTTCAAATTCAAATTCAAATGTTTATTCAGGTAAAGTACATACATACAAGGGGTGATACAAATATTGCTGAATTTATAGATAGAGCTAGTACATACAATGCCTAAAGCCACTATTACGCAAAGCGTTTCGGGCAGGAAAATCATTAAAGACTAAAACTTAATACTAATTGAGATTAAAGTATAAATTGCGTTGAGACAATATAAAAATAAAAAATGGGGGAAACATGGCAGAAAAACAGCAAAAATACAATTTGCTGTTTCAATATCAACGGCCCCGACACCCCTTTCACAGCTTGTTACAGGCGCTTCAGTTAGCACAAGCCTATAGTTATCACCCCCACCTCCTCCAGTACTACTATGCGCACGGCAGCCATTAACGCCTTACGGATGAGCTGGTTGAGTCAACGACCACTAGCTGCGCCCCGCCTAGGCTTCACTCCTAACATGGGGATCAGGGGCTAGATTCACGAAAGCACTTACGAACGTGTACATCTTTCCTCAATCTGACGGCTTTGATTATATTTATTAAACAGTTTACAAGCATGAAAACTTCCTGTTGTTATTGTTATAAAAAGCCTCCTGGTGCTTCGGAGTTCATTAACAGTTTAATAATTGGAAACAAAGCCGCCAAACATTGAGAAAAGACGTAAGTGCTTTCGTGAATCTGGCCCCAGGCTCTCCACCGGACCTTTAAACACTAACTTACCCAAGCCTGGTGTGTGAAACAAGTCCAGTACGTGAACATTTGCACCGATTTTTTTTACAGTGTTAATTACAATAGCATTTATAATATACGGCGGCAGTACTAACAATAGCAACGTTGGGTGTAACGTGTGAACCCATGCTATACAATGCCAGAGGTACATTGGAAGATACGGTTTTTGGCGTACTTCTGAAAAGGAAAACGGGAAGAGAGAATGATGATGCTAATTATGCCCCAAACTGAGAGGTTACTGGGCAGCCTCGCTCATCCTGTGAGGGGGCTGGGGGGGGGGGACGTAGCAGCATATACAACACCCCACATTGGGAAGAACACCAGTTTGGTTATAAATCCCGACACTTGTACCCAGACGTAGTCGAGACACTTTACTGACAAGTGAACAGAGCACTGCAAACAAGGAATTAACATGTTGCAACCCTCAAGATGATACAAGTTAAATATATTGCTAGCATTCATGTTTTATGTCTTATCGCGCTGGCTAACCCACAAGTGGCAGTGTTCACTTGTTGCCATGCAAGTGAACATCGTGCCTTACCTGCTTGATGGGGTTCTGGGAGTTCTTCTACTCCTCAAGCCCGGCCTGAGGCCACGCTTGACTTGTGAGAGTTTGGTCCACCAGGCTGTTGCTTGGAGCGGCCCGCAGGCCCACATACCCACCACAGCCCGGCTGATCCGGAACTTCTCTTAGGAAACAGTCGTTTTTTCTTGAAGATGTCCACGGTTGTTCCGGCAATATTTCTTATAGTCGCTGGGAGGACGTTGAACAACCGCGGACCTCTGATGTTTATACAGTGCTCTCTAATTGTGCCTATGGCACCTCTGCTCTTCACTGGTTCAATCTTGCATTTTCTTCCATATCGTTCACGCCAGTATGTTGTTTTACTGTGTAGATTTGGGACCTGGCCCTCCAGTATTTTCCATGTGTATATTATTTGGTATCTCTCTCGTCTCCTTTCTAGAGTACATTTGTAGAGCTTTGAGACGACGACCTTACCATGGCGTTCACGAAGAACTCCAGTAGGAGCATCCCTCAATACCTGTGAAGTGCGACATATTGAAGCATCTCCCTGGCTCCTCCTCCCTCACATGGCATCCGCCCCCAAAAGATCTCTTCCAATTACAGTTTTGAAGCCAAGATAGATTTGTCAACTGTTGCCGCCGGAGGCGGCTAGTTTATTGTGCACCCCGTACTCATCCTGTGAGCGGTAGCGCAAAAAGGATTCAAAGGATGAATACGAGATGCACAATAAACTAGAGCGCGCAAAGATCCGTGATTGAGCCGCAGCCCCTAAGCGTCTCCATGTTATGAAGACCACGGCCATGGTGTCGGGAGGAAACGTACGGTAATACGGACAACTTCAAGCGTGCCCCTCCCCCCCCTCAAACAGGGTAAAGGGGGGGAGGGGAGGGGCACAGGTCATGTTCCCACGACCTGTGACCTTCCCCCCCCTCTCACCCGGGGGTCACAACCCCGTGCTGCGGGGCTGACCTCTCGCCACCCGACTTCCACCACGAGCGTACCCGCCATCTCATTACGCATTTCTCAAACTATTACTCTGCCTCTGAGCTAGCCATCTTGCGTCAACCTGGGATTGGTTTTAATGGCTCCCCTCTGGCCCGGTACACCCGCGACTCGGTACACCCGGGACCCGGTACACTATTACACCACCCAAAATACTTATTGCTTGATGTGTGTGTATGTATATGAACACGATGTACTGAACGGGGTGAGAAGAGTGAGTTACTTCATCCCTTTGTGTGTATTTATACCTCAATAAACTTATTTAAATTTCAAATTAGACCAAGCTCTTAGGTCAGCCTGTCGCAGCATTTCCTACCCCTGAAGGAATGTTGTCATGGTGGCTGACGCCAATCTTGCTGGCGGCCATGTTGTCTGAGAAACCCTGCAACAACACGTGTTTGATGATTGGTACATGTTAATACCCTTGTTTGACAACATTTGCAACCGAGATGGTTAAGCGAGTCGCAGCTGCGTCTGGACGCAAGTGACGGGAGGAGCAACCCAGCTGGTTCATATCATTTTGATTGACTTGTATGCGCCCCACACCTGGCCTGTGGGCGCGGCGAGGTTTATAACCACTTGCATGCACTACCCACCCCACCCGCACAAGCGGGGCTGTAAGTCCACTAAGGGCTCACCATAGCCCGTGCTACTTGGAACTTCTTGTTTTTTAGATTCAGCTACTGGCAACAAAAACAGCAGCTACTTAAAGTAAACCCAAGATACTATCACGTGCATTAACAAGTGTCAAGATGATAGGCATGGCAAGTGTCACTCGGATGACTACAGTAAATATCTGAAGATATACTCATGTAAATAACATCAGAACAATATTGTTACCTGAACAATATCAACAGAAAAGTAGCAAGTTATACACAACCCGTTTTGTAAACACCACCAAGACTAACGTACGATAGCTAACAGCAACAGTAAGGCAGAAATAACAGTACTATATGTGACTTCATCACAGAGTGCGCCTGGACAGCAGAACTCGTGGAAAGGGGGGAAGGGAGAGGACACAGAGCAAGGCTAGTAGGCTGGTAGATACCACAGATTTTTGTTAGTACAAGACGGAACTGACCATTATGGGAAAGGAAATTGTATACCAGACACACTACACTTCGTGGGGAAGTACAGCTATGTGTCTGCCCATTCATGGAGTCTGTCAGGTCTTACCTTGCGTGGCTTCAGAGAGCAACGTCCCCCGACCAGGCGCCTCTAATTCTCTGGGGTGCTCCTGTTCTTAATTCAGTGTTTTTTTTATTTATCTGAAAACGCTGGATGTCTTGGGACCAAATCTTGGGGTCTTCACTTGTCACGTAAGTATTTATTTTCTGTTTGTTAAATACTCCACGACTTTTTTTTCAGCGTTTGCCGAGTTATTTCAACTTGTCATTTAGTTAAGTATACAAATATCTTTTGAAAACTGTATCAAGCTTCTTGACACTAAAAAATACTGTCCCCTTCTTTCTCCTGTAGTATTTTAGTGACCTTGTGTCATAGTGCTACAAGTTTCCCAGGTACCTGTTGATACCTGGTTGATGGGGTTCTGGGAGTTCTTCTACTCCCCAAGCCCGGCCCGAGGCCAGGCTTGACTTGTGAGAGTTTGGTCCACTAGGCTGTTGCTTGGAGCGGCCCGCAGGCCCACATACCACCACAGCCCGGTTGGTCCGGCACTCCTTGGAGGAATAAATCTAGTTTCCTCTTGAAGATGTCCACGGTTGTTCCGGCAGGTATTACTCTACCCTGTAAACTCACCCTGCCCCTCCGCTACAAAGTTTTACCTTCCCCATTATCCTCGGACTGACTACCACCTCCTGCATTTTGGAAGGAATGTGTAGGGTAGACTCTGGTCTACCGTACCGTTCAGCCCCTCTTGCTCATTCCCTTTGTTGCTTCATAGTGGAACTTTGCCCGTTTTCCGGAAATCTGTACTTTACATGTAGAGGGTTTCACGAGTAGTTCTACTCCGCAGCCTGGGCCCAGGGTAAGGTTTCCGAGGATAACACGATGGGCCGAGCTGCTGACCGCAGTGGCAGGTTCACACACATCCATCACAACGGCGTTGATCCGACACTTCTTGTTACCTGCGGTTGAGGGTTGGTTCATCTCGCGAGGCTCATCTACATCGCCTTCCCGTGAGAATAGCTTAAATAAATGAAGGCGCTTAAAGTTTATCTACGCGGTCACCGATTTAACAATATAATTTTGTACGCACAAACACTAAAAACCACGGTCTCGCGGCCGAGTGGTCAGCGTCCGCGAATCAATTCAGACTCTAGTCTCTGAATTGTGTCCACTCACTCTTAAGTCGGTACTTAAGACAACCTACGGTTAGAAAGGCGGGGCCCAAGAGTTAACACTCTACCATGTAGGCACAAATAGTAAATGCGTGTGTGCGCGTACACATATGCAGTTTGGAAAAAAAATCAGATCAGACAGCAGACACGCACACAGACACGCGTACTCTGGTGGTACGGATAAACAAGTAAAACCATAACAAATGTTGAGGTAAAACAAACCTACTCTTCTAGATGGAGGGGCAACAGCTCCTCCATCTAGCAGCTCTGGTTTTTATTATTATATTTTTCTACCACAAACGTGGCCACACATTTACAATGCTAACCATCATATATACATTTTCTTCTGTCCTCCATGGACAGGGTTAGAGATGTGTTAAACATATAGTTCAGGGGATTTATTTAACAATCAACACAGAAGGTTGTTGTTGTTTTTATAGATTCAGCTACTCGGAACAAGTTCCAAGTAGCACGGGCTATGGTGAGCCCGTAACTTACCTGGCACAGGCGGGGCAAGTAGCACGGGCTATGGTTAGCCATGCCTCCACAGAATGGGATTGTAGTGCTTTAAATAGCAGCTCTGGTGAGTGCCCCAGAGAGTGAGAGGGAGGGGTCAGGAAGGGGAGGGGACAGGTGAAAGTACCAATAATGTGGGGAGGGTTTAGACGGAATACCCGAGGATGGGGTGGATCTCGTCTGGTCAAAGGTCAAGCTGTGAGGCTGTCCGTCCCCTAGGACGGAGATGAAGGTCGGTGAGTACTGAACAGTCTGTGCCCCGCCCCCCCCCCCCCTCACGTGGCGCCCCTTTCACCCTCTCACCAGGAGCCCATCCCCTCCACCCTTGTTTCTCTCTTACATCACCGCCACCGACAACCATTGCCACCCATGACTCCACCACCACCGTCAGTCATCACTCACACAGCTAGTCATCACCACCACAGCCAGTCATCACCACCACAGCCATCTCACCACCACAGCCAGTCATCACCACCAACCCACCGCCAGTGATCACCACCACCGCCAGTCATCACCACCACAAGCCAGTCATCACCACCACAGCAGTCATCACACCACCACACCAATGATCACCACCACCATCTCACCATACCGGTGCTGGGGGTGGCGCCTCAAGCCGGACACACATGTGAAGGTGATCAATGTGCTGTTCCCGCCTCCTGCCACCGTGTCTCTATAATGGCCGCTCCCCACTTCATCGTCATTATAGTAGCGTAGTTCATAATTAAATATATCTGGTGGCGGTGATAGTGACATTGATCATGGTGATGAAGTAACTAGTGTTGCGAGAGGGGGTTATTAACAACGAAC
>WNGS01162157.1:7448487-7460743 GCA_020271785.1 Procambarus virginalis
AAGGAAATTGCAAACTACCTAAATACAAATTTCAGTTAAATTGCTTCAGGGATCGGTCGCTGGTTGAAAAAAAAATCGTCAATTTTGTTAGCCACTCCAGAACCTGTTTATCATCCCCTTTAACCCAAATAAAAAACGGAAACCTTTCATTTTGTCATACCCTTTTAACAAAATAAAAACTGAAACCCTTTTCCACATGAATATAGGGAAGCCATGGCGGTGTTGGCGGTGCCTCCACTTCCCCCAACGGTGTCCACATACGTCACGGCCCAGGAATCCCACCAGCTGATCTCTGCCAAGTACACTCCGCTCCTATTAAATCCGCTACACCCATTATCCTCAAAATCCCAAATTAAAATCACTCATTAATACTTTTAAATACATTCTAGATAATCTATGCAAACTTTGCTACGTATTACACCTGAGTATATATAAAGAATTATAAATTATTCTTTATATCTCGCTCTACGAGGCAAAATACATCAAGATTTTCACGTGTCACGTTGCCTAAAAAAATTCCTCTGAGGAAACATCATCATGCTCAGTGTAAGGACAAATTTTGCAGCTATTGCTGCTGCATTATAGCGAAGGTGTGATTTGTATAACGAAGGTGTGATTGTATAGCGAAGCGTTCAGTAGCCTACACACGGTCACGGAACCCAGAGTACAATAGGTCACCATGAGGCTCCCTCCTGGACGGGCGAGTGTGAGTGGGTGGGAATGCTGTATGACTGGAGGAAGTGTGGGGGGCGGAGGGACCTGCATATGGCGGAAGAGAGGGGTGGGGACCGCATCTCTTAAGTCTATTACAGGGCGGGACGACATTGTGCAGGTTGGTGCTTCCACCTCTTGTCGCCCGCGTCTTCACAATTACTCCACCGCCACCTACCCCATCCCCTCTACCACCTGCACCTTACATTCTCTGAACCGCTTCACCTGTATACTCCCCCCCCCCCTCCACCTCCAGACAATACTCGCCACCATCCACTCTCGCTAAAATGACCACCACCCCCACCCACCACCACCATCCTCTTCCCACCACAATGCCCACCACCACCATCCTCTACCCGCCACAATGCCCACCACCACCATCCTCCCACCACAATGTCCACCACCAGTCTAAACCGTCCTCTTCACCACTACAGTAGACTCTGACCAGGATCACAAGCCGTGTTTTAGTCCAATCTGTCTTCTTACAAAGAACGTCGCATTTCGATCGTATGCGTTACACAAGGCCAAGAATTGTACTAGAAAACGGAAGGACGGAAACTATCAGGAGAAAGCGCCAAGCCATTACGACTATATAAGCTGGTGGCGAAAGTGACGTACGGTTCTGTTTTCTGTTTTGGGTCCTCTGGTGGGATGTTTAGTCAACCTTCAACCTGTCTGGTTAGTAGCTTTGGCTAACTGGGGTGAGGGGAGGGGCACTAGAGAGCGAGATGAAGAGGGCCCTACTAGAGAGGGAGAGGAAGGGGGGGCAATAGAGAGGGGGGAACACTAATGGGGCACTAGAAGAGGGAGGAGGTGGCACTAGTGGGAGACGTGGGTACTAGAGGAGAACATCAGAGCGTGAAAGAAATACCTGCCTCCTCCTCACAGCGTTCACACCCATGAGGCGCCAACACCTGCATCATGGGGGCCCAACTGTGGGGGACTTCCCTGCCCCAAAAAAAGTGACGACCTTACGCACGACTATGAATGGAAAGTCCCCAGGGTGGGCCTACGACTAACAGGTGGTATCAGAGCAACGTCACCTACTGCAGCTCAATCTCTCATATAAAGCCTCGTCTTTCTTTATGCTCGTCTCTGTCAGATAGCGAGTCTTGCCATAAGTACAGTGATTAGTATTATCGTGTCGTTGTCACCTGCGTATAAAGGAATTTCCTACAATTCCTACAATACACCTGTGTAGGAATTTCCGACAGTGGCGAGTGCTGTATCAGCATTCATCTGAACGTGGTCGACATTGGTAATCAAAAAGCATCAATGAGATGAAACTTTCATGAAATGAATTATGGTTATATACAGTTTATTTACACCACTTACAACAAATGGGATTGATGTTAGTGTCAAGGCAAGAATTATCAGACTAGTTCAATACTCGGGGAAGACGCGGGTCAACAGGGCGGTGGAGAGAGAGCAAAGGGGGGATAAAGATGGAATCTTGTTCCAGACTTATAGAGCCGCCCATGGGAGAGATACATTTCAGTAGAGTATCTACACCCCTCGCCCCTCTATCTTACCCTCACATTTACAGCTAATAAGAAGAAAACCAGATGGGAGTGACTTGGGTTCACTCACAGGATGAGTGACGCTGCACAAGAAACTTGCCCTTCGGGGCAAAATTATAAAATAAAAATGCAATTAAAACTGCGCAGGCGTTGAGTCACAATACTTTCAGTAAGTAGTTCAGAAAGCGCCAAGCCATTGCGACTATATAAGCTGGTAGCGAAAGTGACGTACGGTTCTGTTTTCTGTTTTGGGTCCTCTGGTAACAAAACGTCGTCGTCCCTTCAACTTCTAGTGTGTGGTCTGGTCAACAACAATTAAAACTGTAAATCATCGAGCCCTGACGAGAGCGACTCATCCCACACTGACCGCCTCGGGTGTTGCTGCTCCCGAGCAACTCGGATCTTGAGTGATGTGTAAAGACATGTATATGTATACCCTGCACTGTGCTGGCTTGGCGTTCTTTGTCGAGAGTTCCTTCATGCCCGACTAGATATTTTTGTTAAAGAAGGCTTCGGTACTCTTAAAACGTTTTGTTTCAATCTCTTAGCAGCTACGGAAACCGCATACTTAAACTGCATCAGGTTTGGATACTTGGATACAGTTTCCAGAGTAGAGGAAACGTCAGAATTATGGAGAATTGGCCGACAGGCCACTGGAACATGATCTAGCCGTGCAGTCACAACCCCAATAAGAATATACCTCTGAGATTTAACAACGCAGAAGTTGTTAAAAACACTTTGGATAGAACCTTACTGAACCGCCAAAGACAGACTTCAATGAGTAACACTTACCGGGTCAGCCAGAGGCTTAAGGCCGGTGCTGGAATATCAGAGAAAGAGACTCCTAGCTTCTAGTGAGAGTGAGTGAGTGAGTAAGTGTGTGTGTGTGTGTGTGTGGGGGGGGTGATGTGGCATTATCAGCAACGTCTGTGTTTCCGTTTGAGAGAAAATACCGGAGCGAGCAACGTGTCTTCCCTGCAAACACACACCATAGTGATCCCTATTGTTACCCTGTTACGACATGTTACAAAGCTGTTACAACTTGTTCGAACGTCGTGTCTTTGGCGGGTTGTGGGAATGGTCTCAGAACGGAGACTTCTGTTTTACTTTAACTATTATTCCTAAAACCCTAATTTAAAAAAAAAACAAGTTAGGATACATCTAATTACATTTTCAGATATTTCCTCCGTACATATTATAAGCAGCCCGTTCCCCCGAGCGTTCCCAACGTCACCAAACTGATGTACTAAATTGTCAGAACCTAATTTATCCGAGGACATCACGTGAATTTTTTGGGCCGCTGTGATTTATAGCATAGTTTTTGCCTTTAGGGAATTTTTGCGCAGGTGTACATAAATGATATTTTGCTCGTGTTCCAGAGCATCCAGGACTACGTCGGGGCGTTCCAGAGCATCCAGAACCACGTCGGTGCGTACCAGAGCATCCAGGACCACGTCAGAGCGTTCCAGAGCATCCAGGACCACGTCAGAGCGTTCCAGAGCATCCAGAACCACGTCGGTGCGTTCCAGAGCATCCAGGACTACGTCGGGGCGTTCCAGAGCATCCAGAACCACGTCGGTGCGTTCCAGAGCATCCAGGACTACGTCGGGGCGTTCCAGAGCATCCAAAACCAAGTCGGTGCGTACCAGAGCATCCGGACTACGTCGGGGCGTTCCAGAGCATGCAGGACCATGTCGGAGCTTTTCAGCAGCTGCTCCAGGCAAGGACGTCTGGCTCTACACGCCAGGTTTACTTCCATAAGTTTTATAAACTTGTTTACTAATTTCAAACATTCTCTTGCGTGTATCTGAATACTATTTATTTATAGTTTTATGCGATTCTTTGACTGCCTCTTAATAAATTGAGGATAGGCCGAATGAGAAAGAGGTTTAGCGTATGGGGAACGCCATGGGAGCCTGGAGAAACGGATTGGCAGGCTTTGGTGGGTGAGGAGGCTGAAAGGAGGGAGGAAGGAGAGGAGGGAGTGAGAGAATGGAAAGGGGGTGTGGGGGGGGGGGGATTAACAAACCTGGGGAGGGGAAGGTGGGTGGAGGGAAGAGCTACCTGACCACTTTCACTGCCCGTGGTCCATACACATGCCACCCTCACCCCCCTCATAATCACCATGAGGACTACTAGGATAACCAATATATCAAAACACAAAAGCAATATACCAGCAAGGACAACCAAATTGCACTTGACCTTCTGCTTGCCATCGTAATTACAGTATAAACTGTATGACCACCCGAGAGCTTGTCGCAGACATAACTACCTGTCTGCCCTCCCAAATGCACCAAAACTTACTCTTCACGCACAGTCTTGTTGACAATAGAACAGAACAATACAGAGAGTGCGTGTTTGTGTTATTGCAACACCTTCAGGAATCTGTAGACAAAACTTTAACAAAGCTCTTAAACCAGTCTATTGAACGTGTCAACCTTACTCCATTTTATATCATGGCTGGACAATGTCCTTAACATATCCTCCGTGCTCCCTCTTAAGAGGGGGGCACGGAGGAAGCAAACAATCTTCAACCAACAATCTCCAATCAGACCTCCAAAAACCTCCAAAAAAAGAGGCCTGGTTGAGGACCGGGTCGCGGGGACGCTAAGCCCCGAAATCATCTCGGGATAAGAAGATCCCTATAGTGGGTTAACGTCAAGACATTATTAAATACAACAGCAAAAACAGCAAGTACATTTACGAGGATACAGGTGCAGCGACAAGTGAAAATACAATTGCAGCTCAACACCCAAGTAAAGCAATTTCACGCAGAAACAGCCTCATAATAGGGGCGTCCCTCCCTACAAAAACACACACTAGGAGCGCATGCCACGAACACCATCTCCCCACTCTGTGGTCGCCTTCAGCACAAGGGGCGCACTCCTCACCAAGCTAGGCTCCCCCCGATGCAAAATTGATATGCTGCATGCGACTAGAAATAATTGCTACGTTGGACGTACAATGGTCTGATTTTACAGGTAATGGTTGAGGCGCCACACTAAAAAAAAATTAATAATACATATTCCTGGTAATCTGGCAACAGTTATCGCAGCCGTGTCGAATCCGCATTCACGGCGACGGATTCAGAGCCGTGTCGAGTTTACAAGGATGGGAAGATGCGAGGCTTCGACCTGTATAACCTGGTAAAAAATGCATTTAATTGATTTTAAATGCAAGTCTCCCGCAAGGGACGAAGAACAACGAGAGTTGTTCAGCGACGAGAGGTTTGTGTTTGCGCGCGCGCGACACCCCGCACCCTAACCCAACCCCACCCAAACCCCCGCGCAAACACTGCCTTGGTTCTGTTTACTAGTCACCGCCAGCTGATGTTTACAAACGTGTTTACACAGCGACGTGGTCACAGTTTTACCCTCCACAGGCGCATGGTGGCAGGAGCTTTGCAAATAGGGTATTTATTTAACAAGTCTGCGCGTTTAAAACCAAATGTTGCCGTTTTTTTTACACGTGATTTAAAGTGTAACAAGTGAACGTGGCCAGTTTCAGAAGCGCAAGTATGGCAAGGTTCCCAGTGGAGCACAGTGCCCCAGTCCTTTGGCTTAAATATATCTCGGTTGAACCCGTAAATATCGTCACCTGGCAACCTATCTTGTGATTCCGAGGGTCAGTGCCCCCTGCGGCCCGGTCTCTTGATAACGCTGCATGGTTTTCGGCTGATCAGTCGGCCAGTTGGTAATTGCCGCTAGCAGCACGACGTTGGCACCACAACCCGGTTGATCAACTACCACTTGGAAGTGTTTAGGCCTATCAATCTCGAACATAATCCAGAGACCTGTCAGTAGTTCCACTGATCTTTTATCTGCTTATTTAACATTTCCGCCGCGGGCTTGCCCTCGTGCTGCCTCCACCATCTTGCAATCCTATTACATAATGCTTGGAACCCGACTTTCTAATATTTTCCTCGTGTATATTATATTCTCTCTCGTATCCGTTCCATTGTTTAACCGGGGTCTGTGCGAGCAGTCTATAACTAAACTATGTCTTTGTTTGGAACTCACGCCAGGCTTGAAAGGGGGCGGGGGTGGGGGGGGGATGGTAACGCCAGGCTTGAAATGAAAAGTAATGGCTCGCATATATAGGGGTCCCGGTAGTAGAGTCGGATTCGTTCTCTATTCACAATCGGGAACTCCGGGTTCGAATCACAGGCGGGACAAAATGCAGCCCGTCCTCCAAACAAAGATCCAAAAGTGATTCCATGCACCCGCCAAACCCCCTGTTTATGAATGAAAAGCGGTTTACACACGACTCACAACTGCTGACATTCGAACATATCCGGAACAAGTGCTTCACTGACGAATTTTGTTCGAACCACAACGCTATAAATGCTTCACCCACGTACTACAAATACAAATAATCGCCAACAGAACCTAAACACCTGACCTAACCTAACCTATGCCTATATATACACAATATCCTAATATATTATAATATTAATTTATACTTGAGAATATTCCCGTTTTGAATGAACAGCATGTTAAAATTTATGAATGCGTCTGTGGGGTTGACCGCTGAATGTAATGGACTTGAGTCGAGGATGGGTTGCAAAAATGATTGGGCGTGTTTCCTATCAATTAACGCCCCCTTGTTTACCTAGCAGTAAATAGGTACCCAAGAGTTAGTGAGCGTGATTGTTGCCGCCGGAGTTTATTGTGCACCTCATACTCATCCTGTGAGCGGTAGCGCAAGAAAGACTTGCAGAGGACACAAAATGTCTTTATATGACCCCAACGGAGAATATTACATTAAAATTATACAGACCGCTACTAGCAACGGCCTTGCTGCTCAGTCTACGGGAGTGGAACATTCGGCTCCCACCATATGTATGCCAGAGGAAAACCTGCCAAACCTTACACAAATATTCACATTAGCTCATTATGTATCCGATGTTTCACCCGATACCAGTTCCACGATTTATAGTAAATCACGTCCAGTATGTGGAAAGGCGGGGAGGGGTAAGCAGGCGGGGAGGGGTAAGCAGGCGGGGAGGGGTAAGCAGGCGGGGAGGGGTAAGCAGGCGGGGAGGGGTAAGCAGCCGGGAGGGGTAAGCAGGCGGGGAGGGTAAGCAGGCGGGGAGGGGTAAGCAGGCGGGGAGGGGTAAGCAGCCGGGGAGGGGTAAGCAGATGGACCGGTGAAAAAGTGGGTGGGCGTTCTCCAGTAGGTTGGGGAGCGTTCTAGGTAATTCAGGTGGGTAAGGCCGGGCAGGTTGGGGAGGAGAGCAAGGGCCAGTGGGCCGCCAGGCATTGAGCTCCACTTCTGCGTGAAGACTGGATGGTTGTAGACTAGTCTTTGTGAAGGTCGGGCGAGGTCTGCCGCTTTACAACACCCCCCTCCCCCCTCCGGCCCAAATAAGTTAGATCGCTGGGAGCGTGTTTAACTGGACGAGAGAATACCTATCCAAGAAAATACTAAGAGGGGAGCGAATACAATGGGGGAGAGTAAGGAGTGGAGTACCACAGTGATTAGTGCTGGAACCCATACGGACTGTGAGGCATGTCAATGGCATACCTGGTGAAGTAGGGTCAGAACCTGTAGCTCAATGTTTACACAATGCAAAACTGACGAGAATAACCGGTACAAGGGAGTGTTGCAGAATGCTCCTGCTGGATCTGAACGAACTAGAATTCACCCGAAAAATAAACGCTTGCCCAAAGAGACGAAGCTCATCCCCCAACAAGCATAACGAGGGGAATAGGAGCATATACAAGGCTGACTAGACTAAGACACGGGGTCTAAGTGGGGTTAAGACGAGAAGCCAAGTACTTCTCATCAGAAAAGAATTTTCACCAGAAAATGAAAACAAAGAGCATCAGAAATATTACAGGAACAACCGTGGACATCTTCAAGAGGAAACTAGATTGTTTCCTTCAAGGAGTGCCGGACCAACCGGGCTGTGGTGGGCATGTGGGCCTGCGGGCCGCTCCAAGCAACAGCCTGGTGGACCAAACTCTGACAAGTCAAGTCTGGCCTCGGGCCGGGCTTGGGGAGTAGAAGAACTCCCAGAACCCTATTAACCAGGTATCAACCAGGTAAAGAGGTCTGGGAAGCGACATAACACCAAGCCCCTGTCCCTGACAAAACTATTTGTAAAGGGCGACGTATGAAAAAAAAACCTGGTATCCAGTGATGCGATTCAAGCATGTGGAAAAAGATGCCAACAGGGCATTTGAAATTGAAATATTTATTGAGGCAAAATACACACAAAGGGATGAGGTGGCTCAAGCTATTCTCACCCCGTTCAGTACAAAGTGTTCACACATATATACACACATCACAAACGATAAACATATTACCGAACATTCTGAGATCAGGGCATTTCAGCTCTGTGTTGGGCCAGTCTTAAAAAAATCTATCCTCCCCCCCCCCCCTCCCTCAAAAAGAAACTCCAGGTCTCTTACAAGACCCGGTCCTTCAACCTGGGCAAAGAAACTAACAAAAAGTGTTGGGGGAGAGGGAGACCGTACAATTATAACAAAATACATGAAAGGGGATATGAATTGGAATCAATGAATATGAATCAAACACTGAATTGAGGACATGGAGGAGATAAGAAGCCATCCTTATGCTGGGGAAAATATAGAGCGCGCGCGCATGAGAGCTGGAAGGGGGGTGGGGGGGAGGGAAGGAGGAGGCTTTAGTGTGTGTGGGGGGGGGGGTGAGGGGGAGGTGGCGAGGTGTGGAGTTCCGTGGGAGCGGACACTGAATGCCCCGAGGGTCCTGCTGCTTCCCCGTGAGCCCCGCCTCACCCGTGTCAGGGAGCCCCGCCTCACCCGTGTCAGGGAGCCCCGCCTCACCCGTGTCAGGGAGCCCCGCCTCACCCGTGCCAGGGAGCCCCGCCTCACCCGTGCCAGGGAGCCCCGCCTCACCCGTGCCAGGGAGCCCCGCCTCCTCACGTTGATAAGAGTTCTCTCTCTGAGTACCTGTTGCACCTCTGCTTTTCAACGGGGGGTATTTTGCACATCCTGCCATGCCTCCTGGTCCCATGTGGTGCTGTGTGTGTGCAGAACTAGTGGGTGGTATCTACCGTCCCCATCCCGAGGGTGGTAGTGAAAAGGTTATAGTTAATATTCAATATTCTTTTATAACAAAAATGCTTCAAAAACTGGACCACAACAGTCTAAGCTGAGCAATTTACATGAGGTGCGCCAATCACATTTACTATATACTTTGTCAAATTCTCCTAAGTATCTTGTGCGTGCGTGTTGGCTTAGATGTGCGTGCGTACTTGCTTAGATGTGCGTGCGAAGCTTTTTTTTATTGTTATTATTTTCTACCACAGACGTGGCCAGACATTTACAATGTTAACCAGCATATATACATTTTCTTCTGTCCTCCATGGACAGGGTTAGAGATGTGTCAAACATATAGTTCAGGAGTTTATTGAACAATCAACCACAGAAGGTGATTTGGTGCTTTTAAAATGCTAAGCTAACCTACATACGTAAAGAGTGGGAAGTTGTGAGTGCGGGGGTTGTGTTAGAGGTAACTGGATGCCACAGTGCCTGCCTTGTTCCACTGAGAAAGATCAGGTACAGGTACAAGGGTGTTATCTGCTGGCTGTGGGGGAGGGACGCAGGAAGGAGCGAGGGGAGAGAATGGATGTAGTGACGGGAATGGATTTGGTATGTATTCTTTCGCTTTGTCAGTGCGCGCCAATTGACATACGGGAGACATCTCCCGTCCACGAGGCTATCCATAGCCCGTGCTTCTTGCCCCGCTACTGTGCCAGGTAAGTTACGGGCTCACCATAGCCCGTGCTACTTGGAACTTGTTCCGAGTAGCTGAATCTATAACAACACATCAGTGCGCGCGCGTTTGTCAATACATAGCCAATATACACCTGTTTGTTGACACGTTACAACCTGTCGGATGAACACACCTCCTCGCCATGGGTATTGCCACGAATACCCAAGTCGTCTCCACCTCCAGGCAGGTACTGTAGAGGGCGCTGCCCAGCGTAGAAGGTGAGGGACGGCGACACCACCACAGGAAGTTCCTCAGCGGAAACAATTGTCTAACCCCACCTGCTGGCAGCACCTGCCTACACCCTCCCCCCAACACTTCTTTTTATTGGGTAAAGAAAATACAAGATCCCAACAGATGCAGGTGTGTAAAACGTACTTGCAAATGTGCAGACTTATGCTATGTCACAGTCACAGCAGACTTAAGAGCTATGCTGTTCAGACTTATAAAGAGCGGTGTTGGTTGTGTAGTGCTCCAGAAGGGTGAACCCAGAGGTCACTACACGGGGAGGGATGGTGGCCTGCCGGTGAGGTACAGCTTTATATCCCACCTATAGCTAGTGACCCGTGGTGACCCGCTGCTGTTGACCAGTGAGTGGGGGGGGGGTGAACTGTAACTAGCTTTGAAATAAAGTACTGGAATATTGGATTATAAAATCTCCCGGAGCGTCTCCCAACTAATGTAACACTTAAAAGAGTATTTTGGTGATCTTTATTGTAGAATGTTTGATTTATATAGGGATTCCCCTTTAATACAATACTAACTTCCCCTACTATTAATCTTAATCTCTTGCACATTCCTAAGGAGATGAAAAGGTCTCTACAGTTCCAAACCCCCAAACCAAGGAACAATTCTTTAGTAAGGCATATATACTAATTTACACGTGCAAAATACTAGAGGGGCTGGTCCCAAGCCTGCACACAGAAATACCACACGAGACCAAAAGGCATGGCAGGATGTGCAGAATACCCCCGTTGAAAAACAGAGGTGCAACAGATATTCAGAGATAGAACTCAGAACTCACATCAGAGGTCCGAGACTCTTCAACACGATTCCACTACACATAAGGGACATAAGTGGCCGACCCCTCACAGTGCTCAAGAGAGAACTTGATAAACACCTCCAAAGAATACATCAACCAGACTGTGAGCAGCCGCTTACAGCCTGATTCGTCAGGCTGCGAGCAGCCGCGGTCCAACAACGAAGAGACCTGGTTGAGGGCCGGGCCGCGGGGACGCTAAGCCTCGGAATCATCTCAAGATAACCGCAAGGTAAGGCATCTTCATTACCAACTATTCACTCAACAACGCTCTCCGCCTTCCTATTTGTATGACCAGCTCTTCTAGGTCGGAAACTCTTAGAAACACCTCTCAGTCAACACTAAACGTTGACACATGCACATCTCAGGTGGTACAGCAAATCTTAGTGAGCAGTTTCCAATCAGTAAGTTCTTATGGGATGCTTCCGATAACTTTGAATGGCATGGCACTCTTCCGGCCATTATTTCCTGAATTATGGGATGACAATAAATGCTACGGAGAACACAGGCCGCCAACAGTGTAACAGCGGGTAACCAAGCTGTTAGAGGCCTCTGCACTAATACACAACACAATACATAAATAATACGTTAATAAAATTCAACGTTATAATATCACACCACGTCTCTTGCAGGCGACGGGGCACAGACCAGAGTCTGACGCTCTCCCACCACACACACACACACACACACACACACCACACACACACACACACACACACACAACACACACACAATTCTCTTAATTAAGCACAACTAGGTGAGTACAACTAGGTGAGTACACACATAGTATCTTTCTTTCAGTGATTTTAAATATGTAATCCGTGTCTTGGTGACAATATCGCGCAGCGCGACGTCCACCTCGCGGGTGTGGTAAGTGTTCTTTCCTCGCAGAGTTTGGGAATGACCTATGAATAAGGTGATTCAGAGGAAACTACACCTCCTTCCTTCACTGGCTGTTGAGAGTAGCTTCCCCTTCTCTTAATTAAGATACGATTAAGTCCGTCAGGGAAGGGGGAGAGACGCGTGGCAGGGGAAGGGGGAGAGAGGTGGCAGGGGGAAGGGGGGGGGGCAGACACGTGGAAGGGGGAGCGAGAGGGGAGGGGTGAACGCTCGTCTCACCTGATATGCAGAGACGCAAACTCTGGTAACCTAGTACCCCCAAAAGTCTGACACGACCACATGCAACACGCTTATTGACGTGCACGGAGACCAACACACACACACA
>WNGS01162157.1:7461743-7475343 GCA_020271785.1 Procambarus virginalis
ACACACACACTCCCCGCCGCTTTAACCTTGCGCAGCACCTGTTATGCCTCCTCCGCGACACCAGAGAACTTTTAAATCAGAAATTCGTTGTTCGAATTCATGTTCGAGGAGAGGAGTAATTACCGGGGGGGACGGGAGATTAGTGAGACTCGCACCCATGGTCACGTAACGCCAGTTACCTAGCTCCTGGGCTCAGGTAATGGGTGGGCGTTATGGTGGCGCTCCACACACATTCCTTAAGTTTGCTCTCGATACTGACGTTATATCGACTATATCGATACTGACTCGATATCGCTGACGCTTAACGTGTTTGTTGGTAATGTTACTAAGTACATCATTTGTTAGTGTACTGTATCCATTTTTTGTTCGTTAATTTGTCTATATTTCAGATTTCGATCTTTGCTGTGAAAATAGTAATTGTGCATTGCTTTACATGCTTATATTAGTTATTGATATCTTGGAAGGTGTGTAATTTGACGATGAGTAGTCAACGTGGTAGACAGACAGGGCTTGACCCCCTATCTGGACGAGCACTTAGGATAACAATTGAAATTAAAGGATCGACCCAGGAGAGATCAGCTGGGTGGCCCGTCACACTTGGAACACAAGATAAGACGTAGAGAACTCCATGAATAAAGTAGCTCGCAATAATTTAATTTCATTTAACTTGTAACCTGAGTACACAGGGAAGTAGATAGATTTTTTCCGTGTTCTGGCTGGTTCTTTGGGCGCAGAGACGGTGTCCGGCGCCCGCTCCGGGTGCCGGGAGCTGGCATGATGTATTCTGATCAACCCGGACTCATTTTGACGTATACTCTTACCTAATGCCAAAAACTGTCGTACAACAAAATGGTAGCAGCTCACGAATATGACACTGTCCCGTTTTCTATTCGTGGGTTCGCTGGTTGATTAGGATAAAGCCTTTTGTACGACCGTTTTTTGACGTTGGAAACGCTCGCGAGAACAGGTTTCTTGAGGTAGGGAGGATGGAGGGAGGTGGGACAAAAGTCACACGTATAAATTTACATGTGCAACTAGACGTGTTTGAGCGACGGCCTCGCTTCATGCAGGTCGGCGTTCAATCCCCCGACCGTCAAAGTGGTTGGGCACCTTTACTTCCTCCCCTTCCCATCACTAATCCCTATCCTGACCCCTTCAAAGTGCTATATACAGTAGTTGTAATGGCTTGACACTTCCTCCTGATAGTTCCATTCCCTTCGACACGTGACATCTGTACAAGTTGGAAAATATTTGGCACTGCCAAAATATACGTAAGACTGTATTATATAGAATTTTGATTGAATTTGGAGATTTATATTTATATTGGCCAAAATTGTTCCTTGCAACTTGATATGTAAACTAGTTTGATACCTGCTTGATGGGGTTCTGGGAGTTCTTCTACTCCCAATAGTGAAAACGGTTGTATATCAAATGGAAATCATGAATGATGGATTTAGCGTTCAATAGGGTACTTAAATTGCTAGTCCTTCTTTGACATATAATGCTTTCACTAGAAATGCTAGTTGTAGACAGTGTGTAAAATATTAGAACAAGTTGTCTACAATAGGCCTTGTAATTGGTTAAATACCAGCGTTACCCTCGCATATTCACCTAGTTGTGCTTGCGGGGGTTGAGCTGTGCTCTTTCGTCCCGCCTCTCAACTGTCAATCAATCGTTACAAACTTCTAACAGTCTGGTCTACTAACTGCTAACAGTGTCCAACAGTCAGGTTGGCCCGATCACCAACTAGGAGGATGGTCCGGGCCGCGGGGACGTTGATCATTGGAATCAGGGCAAGGTAACCTAAAGATAAAATAACCCAGTTTAGTACTTGGTCGCTGGAGCGTGAGGAGGACCTGCGAGGCGGAGCTTCAACACGCGAGTGAGGCAGGTGTGGAAGCAGCAGTTGTTGTTTTAGATTCAGCTACTCAGAACAAAAAAAATCAAAGTAGGACGAGCTGTGTGTGGTGTGCCCGTAAGTGAATGGCCTTTGGAGTCATTATCTGTATCAATAACCGATACTGGAGATCTGGGGAAGGGTCCGTGGACGACCCAAGCCAAGAAGCAGCAGGACCCTCGGGGCATCTAGTATCCGCTCCCACTGGGAACTCAACACCTCACCACCTCCCCCTTCACCCCCACACTAACCCTCCATCCTCCTCGTGCACAGAACAAGGGAAAGTGCCTGAATCTCTTCGTTTCCAGGACGAGGTCTTATCTGGGCCTTTTTTTTTCCCCCTCTCCTAGTTCTCACGTTTTCTTCGGGCTGAGAGTTTTTAGACACCGGGAGGGGGGGGGAGGTCATACAGAGGTCACTGGATGCCTTGAGGACAACTAATGCACAACATGGCACTTGAGGAAAGCAGGACGAGCGTGTGGCAACAACTCACTTGCAACGAGACATTTATTATCACCTTAATTTGAGGTAGATTGTACCTGGGAATTGTATAAATTACCCGGATAGTTGGTGTGAGAGTACTGTGACCTTGGGACGCCTGGCTGGTAGTGGGAGTACTGTGGTGTGTGTGACCTTGTGACGCCTGGCTGGTAGTGGGAGTACTGTGGTGTGTGTGACCTTGTGACGCATGGCTGGTAGTGGGAGTACTGTGATGTGTGTGACCTTGTGACGCATGGCTGGTAGTGGGAGTACTGTGATGTGTGTGACCTTGTGACGCCTGGCTGGTAGTGGAGGAGTACTGTGGTGTGTGTGACCTTGTGACGCATGGCTGGTAGTGGGAGTACTGTGATGTGTGTGACCTTGTGACGCCTGGCTGGTAGTGGAGGAGTACTGTGATGTGTGACCTTGTGACGCCTGGCTGGTAGTGGGAGTACTGTGGTGTGTGTGACCTTGTGACGCCTGGCTGGTAGTGGAGGAGTACTGTGGTGTGTGTGACCTTGTGACGCCTGGCTGGTAGTGGAGGAGTACTGTGATGTGTGACCTTGTGACGCCTGGCTGGTAGTGGGAGTACTGTGGTGTGTGTGACCTTGTGACGCCTGGCTGGTAGTGGAGGAGTACTGTGATGTGTGACCTTGTGACGCCTGGCTGGTAGTGGAGGAGTACTGTGGTGTGTGTGACCTTGTGACGCCTGGCTGGTAGTGGGAGTACTGTGGTGTGTGTGACCTTGTGACGCCTGGCTGGTAGTGGAGGAGTACTGTGGTGTGTGTGACCTTGTGACGCCTGGCTGGTAGTGGAGGAGTACTGTGGTGTGTGTGACCTTGTGACGCCTGGCTGGTAGTGGAGGAGTACTGTGACCTTGTGACGCCTGGCTGGTAGTGGAGGAGTACTGTGGTGTGTGTGACCTTGTGACGCCTGGCTGGTACTACTGTGGTGGTTAACATGCGTCTTGTGGCGAATGATGGTGTGGGAAGCTGGTGGTGGTGTGAGATAAGCCAGGTGGGATGCTGGCCGGGACAGCCAGGGGGACCCATCCAGCATTACCCTGGGAACCTCCTCTCGGCCGCTGACCCTCACCTCTTGGAGACTGTGTATAAAAAGTTGCCGACGTCTTTGCTACCCCGTTATCTCGGCGCTCCTCCACCCTGGGAACAACGCTTTTGACCTTGTTGAGAAGTGAGGTCAATTGTAACCTTCTCTACGAGGTACTCAGCCTAACTCCCTCGCCCCCTCTCCCTCGCCCCCCTCTCCCTCGCCCCCCTCTCCCTCGCCCCCCCCTCCCTCGCCCCCCCCTCTCACCTGGGTTATCTTGAGATGATTTCGGGGCTTTGTGTCCCTGCGGCTCGGTCCTAGACCAGGCCTCCACCCCCCAGGAAGCAGCCCGTGACAGCTGACTAACACCTAGGTACCTATATTACTGCTAGGTAACAGGGGCATAGGGTGAAAGAAACTCTGCCCATTGTTTCTTACCGGCGCCCGGGATCGAACCCGGGACCACAGGATCACAAGTGCAGCGTGCTGTCCGCTCGGCCGACCGGCTCTCCAGTTGGTTAAAAAAAAATCTTAAAACTCAACCCACTCGGGATATTACAGGTTGGGTTTCTATTTAGTCAATAGATAACAAATGCAAGTATAAATATCAATAGAAATAACCAAGTTTGCCCCCCCCTAAGTTTTTAAATACATTTTTGTACCAGTCCAGGTATTTTAAACTTTAAAATAAAAACCGGCCCAGGCGGGTTAGAGAGGTAGCTACCACATCAGTCCTGATTCCCACCAACATGAACATAAGAACATAAGAACAAAGGTAACTGCAGAAGGCCTATTGGCCCATACGAGGCAGCTCCTATTTATAACCACCCAATCCCACTCATATACGTGTCCAACCCACGCTTGAAACAATTGAGGGATCCCACCCCACGTTACGCGGTAATTGGTTCCACAAATCAACAACCCTGTTACCGAACCAGTATTTACCCATGGCTTCCAATCCAACACTTGCCCAGCTCCCGGACAACTTCCACAGCTTCCGTCGCGCGCATCAGCCTGTACGTGTGATCGCATGTGTGTGTGCGTCAAGTGGAATGATTAGCATTAATTATGAACACAAAAGAGCCGCGTCCAAAAGGCTTGTTGACCTGGGCCCAGATTCACGAAGCAGTTACGCAAGCACTTACGAACCTGTACGTCTTTTGTCAATCTTTGGCGGCTTTGTTTACAATTATTAAACGGTTAATGAGCTCCGAAGCACCAGGAGGCTGTTTATAACAACGACAACTGTTGATTGGGAAGTTTTTCATGCTTGTAAACTGTTTAATAAATGTGACCAAAGCCGTGAAAGATTGAGGAAAGATGTACACGTTCGTAAGTGCTTGCGTAACTGCTTCGTGAATCTGGCCCCTGGCTGCCAATCAGGAGGCCGGGGGGGGGGGGGGACGTTGGTCCTTGGAACAATAACATGGTAACCACGAGGTAACACCCAAATGCAGTTGTTTACATTTGTGTGTTCTTGATAGACATTTGAAGTCCTCTTACGCCATCATTGAGCATAAGAAATATTGCCGGAACAACCGTGGACATCTTGAAGAGGAAACTAGATTGTTTCCTCCAAGGAGTGCCGGACCAACCGGGCTGTGGTGGGTATGTGGGCCTGCGGGCCCCCTCCAAGCAACAGCCTGGTGGACCAAACTCTCACAAGTCAAGCCTGGCCTCGGGCCGGGCTTGGGGAGTAGAAGGACTCCCAGAACCCTATCAACCAGGTATCAACCTGGTAGGTTGATCAAACTTCAAGGTATCTTGAAGATAGTGGCCATGTAACATTCAAACATTAATAAGTTTAGAGTGACTTTCGTGTGCTTGCTTAGTTGTCTATGGGCAGCGAGATCAAGCTCTAGAGCCCCGCCTCATAGCTATTGTAGGCAACCCGTCCTCCTAATAGAACGTCAAATTTTGACTTATACTCTAAGGCCAAAAGTTGTACTAGAAAATAGTAGCTGCTCGCCAAATTTACAGTCCAGTTTTCTGTTTTGGGTCCCCTGGTAGGTTAGGATAAGGGCACTTGAGTACTACAGTTTCTTGGCGTTGGGAAACCTTAGGAGGAGGGGCTGTTGTAGGTGCTTTTATTCCTCACAACTTTCCAGTAATCCGTAATACTGGGCCATTATCAAGCCTTTATGACCCAGGACGAACCGAAACGTAGTTCCTTTCCTGGTGTTTAGTTTGGCCATTCTAATCAAACTGGAGGAAAGGTTAGAAAGGGGAAAAGTTAGAAAGGGAAAAACGAGACATCTTAGATAAATTTGTTGACCAAACCACACACTAGAAAGTTAACGGACGACGACGTTTTGGTTCGTCCTGGACCATTCTAAAGTCGATTGTGAGAATGATCTCACAATCGACTTGAGAATGGTCCAGGATGGACCGAAACGTCGTCGTCCCTTCACTTTCTAGTGTGTGGTTTGGTCAACATATTTCAGCCACGTTATTGTGACTCCTCGTCTGCATCTTAGATAAATTTAAGATGTGTGACTTCATCCACGTTATTGAGACTCGGTCTTCAGTTTGGTTACTACCTCCATATTTACTCCCTTTTCTTGTTTACCAAATTTATATTATCTGTTGCTTCACAAATTCCTCCAAATTGTTTGTATATTGCCTACTGAGTTTATTCTTATTACCTCGTGTGTCCCAACTAGGTACGTGTCCCCTTCTCCGGCCTTGTTCTTCCTGCCCCTCCTCTCCGGGTCTGACTTGTCATTTCTCCCCCCAACCTTTCACTTTTTTCTCTCTGAAAGGAGAAATATATTAATAATCTACCACGTCTTAATTTATTGTTTTTTGCCTCATTTACTTGTTATGGGAACCTGCAGTTCTGTACCATCAGTCCACTGGTGTGGTTGACCCTAAACCCGTTGTTTTACATCTGTACTCGGTGTGCTTGTGGGGGTTGAGCTGTGGCTCTTTGGTCCCGCCTCTCAACCGTCAGTCAACTGGTGTACAGGTTCCTGAACCTATTGGGCTCTATCATATCTACATTTGAAATTGTGTATGGCGTCAGCCTCCACCACATCACTGCCTAATGCATTACACTTATTAACTAACCTTATGTTATTACCCTTGTGTCTATGAATATGCACGCGAGGTCCCACTACTGGCGGGGGGAGACAGGTCTCCCTGTGCTGGAGGCGGCCCTGTGACCTCCGCCGTTCACCAGAACCTGTTGCTCTGTTCCCTCCACCTCACCCCCCCCCTCAGTCCCACCCCCCCCTCACCCTCCCCCATAATCCCTCCCACACTGCCTCGGTTCAGCCTTGGTCAGGGGGTCAAGGGCCAAATTCCTAACATTTCATGAAGCTGCTTCCTGTCGTGCTGTTATGAAACACTGAAACACAGTTTGGGGAGGGGAGATAGACACTTGTAGCTAACTTAGCACCTATAGAGCCCAAGAGATAGCGTGACATCATAAATTTTGTCATAAGGATGTAAATACTAAAAATTAGCTGATTTGGAGCACAACATGACCACGTGTCCTGCTGGTGGAGCGTTGTTGCTCCTTTTGGTGCACCTCAAATTATAGAACTTCCGTTCAACATTTTTGGGTGCACCAGAAACACGTTAAGTGTAGTTTTGTAACTTTATATAGGTGAATATGTTATTAAAAGTGGGAGTACCACCTGTAGTTGCGTTTGTAGGGACCCTTAACCTCGAAGAATGTTGTTGTCGTTTATGATTCGCTACCTGGAACAAAAAGTTCCAAGTAGCACGGGCTATGGTGAGCCCGTAGTGGACTTGCCTGGAAGAAGACGTGCAGCATCCGGGAGAGCCTTGTGGGGCACCCACGTACGCACAATTGTCTTCTCCTACCACCCCCTATATTTGTTTGTATTTTGTCATTGTATTTTATTTAAAACTTCATTACACAAAAAGGGTTAAAACATTGGTTGCGTGTAAGGTACAAGGCTAGTTGTCACAGGTTGAAGAGTTCCTCCAGCTCCTCAGATGGCGGGCAGGAACCGTGGATTCAGTGTTCATTTCCTCTCTAGATCGCCACACTAAGGCGCTGAAAGAGAAAACTGGCGGCTCTAGGATCTTTAGTTTCCCTATAGAAATTGGTTTCCAGTCTCTAGAATATATTTCTAAGTTTCCTTCTAGAATTCCCTCTAGAAATAGTGGGAATACAGAGAACATATACGTCACGCATAGACGCGATAAAGCACCTAAATTATTGGGATCGTCTCAAAGCTCTCCAAATGTACTCACTAGAAAGGAGACGAGAGAGATACCAAGTTTATTCAGGTAAAAAGTACATTAAAAGATGAGTTACAAACATAATTTCGGATTTCAAGATAGAGCCTAGTACCATACTATGCCTAAAGTCACTAATACGCATAGCGTTTCTGACAAGAATCTCCCAAGTGCTTTTAGATGAGTTACAATTTCGGATTTCTAGATAGAGCCTAGTACCATACTATGCCTAAAGTCACTAATACGCATAGCGTTTCTGACAAGAATCTCCCAAGTGCTTTTAGAGTCATACAGACTGTGTGATCTTTACCCTGACCCTCGCCTTCAGCATGCCTGCGGCAGTGGGTTATTGTTGACGTTCTTGAGGCTGTTAATACCTGGTAAGGCTGCCGAGGAGCGTGTTGTCGTACGTCACCCATTCATTATTCGCTGCGTCATGAAAGAAAACTGACTAAATATCGCCAATAAAAAGTGGTAAACTATTATTTTTCCGATTGGTAATGGGTAATGTTTTTGTGTGAATATTATAGTAGTGGGGGTAGTTGTCGACTTTACTGTGACTAAAGAGTCCCAGTCAAGTCTAAACTAATTCCCACACGAACGGAATTAACTGAAAATAGTTTATTAAATACATCACAAAATAGCATGGCTTAGCCTGGTAAAATGCTGAAAATTAGATTTTCAATGTATGAATTAGAAAATACATGGGGAAAAAATGCTCCATATGCGTAAAAAATATAATTAATTAATAGGCCTATTCCACCAAATTATACAAACATCAAATTAAAAGAATGGCAGGTCTCTAACAATTACAAATGTTATAAATTTATATTTTATACTAATAGACAACTATTGAATATGCGTCGCTTAATTAGAGTAAATTCGTGCCTTGCTCGAATACTACCTCTGTGATTAGTTAATTAGCTTTTATAATTATATATATTCATTTTTATAATTATATATGTTCATTTTTATAATTATATATATTCATTAAGCGTTATTGATTCATCCTAGAGTATCGATGTTTACCTTTGCTTTAAACGTGTTACTAAATATATTTGTCAGCATGTATGACACAGAATTAAAGTTGTATGTAATCTACACCTTAAACTACACTGATTTGTTAGATTAATCCGATCATAAAAATTCGACTGTTTTAAATCTTCCCGCGCTAGTGCCTGCGATCAGCTGATGAGTCGGAGTAGCAGTGTTGTTTTGAAGTTGTGGTTTCCCCACACCCAAACACTGCGATGAATATATGCTATATAGCTGACTATGAATATAGATAATAAGGTTTAATGTACCGCAACCAACGTTACAAATGCAGTTTATTAAGTAACGGCTCAAATATTGGCTTAGTACGTTTCTGGTTAGGCTAAAAGGATGGATTTTTTTAGTGGCAGATAAAGAGAATAGGCTGGCTGGTGGTGCACCAAGTTGGTAGGTGTGTGGGGGTGGCTACTGGTGTAGATGGGCGAGACAGGTGTGTGTGTGTGTGTGTGTGAGAGGGAGTGAATGCAGGTGTTTCCACATCAGGAGGATAGACATGTTGGGAGAGTAGTGCAGGTGCAGGGCGCAGGATAGGCAGGGAGGGAGCCAGTCCAACCGGCTACCAACCTTCCCACCCACGTGCCCAGTTAAAACCGTCCCATCCACGTACCCATTGCTACCCTCCCACCCACGTGCCCCATTCCACTTCAGCTTCTGGCTTGTGGGGTATATAGGCCACCCAACCCTGCACTGACCTCCGTAAAAGATTTGTACTCTTATATCTGTATAGACAGACGGTTGAGCTTCGGATCTTGGGTTCTGCTCTCAATCTTCAGTTGACTGGTTTGCAGGTTCACGAACCTATTGCGCCCTGTCATACCTGCATTAGTACGAAGGGTTTGAGGAGGGGGGGAGTGTAGGGAGGAGAAGAAGAGTGTGGTTAAGGGGGAGGGGGTGCATGACGAGGCTGAAAATATAGTAGTCAGATCTTGTAAACATTGGACAATCGCCCCAAAATACATACGTCACACTATATATATAATACTGTATACCGGTTCATATTTCTGGGAAATATATCATACTAATGGATTTTTTCTTTAATTTTGCAGGTAAGTTTGAGGTGTGGCGCGCATAAAGTGCGGGCCTTCACCAGGCGAGGTCCTCGCTATATCGGGACGTGTAGTTGGTATAGTGTTACTTGGCTGTTATTCTCTTGTAGCTTTGTTAATTCTTTGTTGCTCTTCCACTTGTTGTGCCTCGTAATGTTAATTATGGTTTCAAGAGTTGGTTGGCAGTGTAGCAGTGTTGGCGGCCTGTCCCCTGCCCTGTCTCGCACTGCTGTGACTGATGACTTGCTATAACTGTCAAGTATAATCCCTCAAACTGGTAGACTCCTCGAGAGCATTTTAACCCCCCGAAACCCGGCCATCTTGGCAATTTCAATGACTCTATTCTTGATTTTGTCATTCATCTCATACTACCCAGAGGGCTGGGATGGGGTAGACAACACAAGGGGCAGCTGGATCTTGGGTATGGTGGTACCTACCTACCTTGGTAGGTACCCCCACTATTCTAGATACACTAGATACAGGTACACTAAATATTAAACGGAGTATATAACAGGATGCATGACTCAGACTAGAAAATCCTTAGCGGTAATTAACACAATTAACGCGGAATTGGGAAGTATGAGCAACATACTTGTATAAGAGTAGTAAGGAGATAGGATGAGGCATCACCCACCGCTCCTGTGCCAGGTAAGTCCACTACGGGCTCACCGTAGCCCGTGCTACTTGGAACTTGTTCCGAGTAACTGAACCTATAACAACAACAACACGTAGGTTGAGGCAGGAGAGTGCCCAGGCTGATTCCACGAGTAGGTTTAGAAGTATCAACGTAATCTGAACCTGAAGTTCAGCTTATCTTACTAAACCATTAAAATAGGCAGAGCCCAAGAGTCGACGCTCAGTCCTGTAGGCACAACTAGGCGAGCACAAATGCTGAACACACTCGGCCACTTGGTCCTTACTTCCTTGTCGTTGAGGGAGTCTTGTGTTTAGGTGGGGTTGTGGGGGTTGTGTTTGTTTGGTGAATGTGTGGGTTGTGAAGATTGGGGGGAGTGGGGTGTTGCCTGGTGTGGGGGGGTCTTTGTCAGACGTTATTGACTTTGATGAGAGGCTTGGCTCAGGTTTTGTTGAACTATTGTCTCGCGGCTGAAGTGCTGGGCCCAGGCTCTTTAAAATAAGCACTGGCGGAGGTACGCCGGCACACTGGCGAAGGTACGCCGGCACACTGGCGGAGGGCGTACACGTACATGGGCACTCAAAGTGCTCGCGGGCAAACTGCAACGTACACAGGCTCGCACGTGTACGTTTTTCAAGTGGTGATCAAGTGTTAATGTTTAGGGTTTCGTTCACATTGTCCGTGTGCATGTAAGGGTTGAGGAATGAGAGTGAGGGGGCAGGACAGTGTAGGAAAGTGAGGCAGAGCAAGAGACGCTGGGAAGGGAGGAGGCAGCAGCAGCAGGAATGGGGAGGGGGTTGGGGGTGGGAGGTATAGTTGGGTAGCAACTTCCGGGAAGCCTTTAGGTTACCTCCCTATACTTCCTCTCCCTTCCCCTCCCTTCCCTCTCCCTCCAACTCACAACCCAGCTAAGCTTTGGTAGAAATGGGTAGAAATATCCTAGGCTACTCAATCCTTTTTGGGATGCATTTTATTTGCTCGATAAATTTGAACTTCACTTGTCCTGGAAATATTGCCGCAATTATTGACCAGTGTTGTATACTGTTAGTGTTACTCTTGAGACTAGTGTGTGTGTGTGTGTGTGTGTGTGTGTGTGTGTGTGTGTGTGTGTGTGTGTGTGTTTTGGTCTCCGTGCACGTTCAATAAGCGTGTTGCATGTGGCGTGTCAGACTTTTGGGGGTTACTATGGTAACCAGAGTTTGCGTCTCTGCATATCAGGTGAGACGAGCGTTCACCCCCTCCCCTCTCGCTCCCCCTTCCACGTGTCTGCCCCCCCCCCCTTCCCCTGCCACGCGTCTCTCCCCCTTCCCCTGCCACGCGTCTCTCCCCCTTCCCCTGCCACGCGTCTCTCCCCCTTCCCCTGCCACGCGTCTCTCCCCCTTCCCTGACGGACTTAATCGTATCTTAATTAAGAGAAGGGGAAGCTACTCTCAACAGCCAGTGAAGGAAGGAGGTGTAGTTTCCTCTGAATCACCTTATTCATAGGTAATTCCCAAACTCTGCGAGGAAAGAACACTTACCACACCCGCGAGGTGGACGTCGCGCTGCGCGATATTGTCACCAAGACACTGGATTACATATTTAAAATCACTGAAAGAAAGATACTATATGTGTGTGTGTGTACTCACCTAGTTGTACTCACCTAGTTGTGGTTGCGGGGGTTGAGCTCTGGCTCTTGGTCCCGCCTCTCAACCGTCAATCAACAGGTGTACAGTTCCTGAGCCTAATGGGCTCTATCATATCTACACTTGAAACTGTGTATGGAGCCAGCCTCCACCACATCGCTTCCTAATGCATTCCATTTGTCAACCACTCTGACACTAAAAAGTTCTTTCTAATATCTCTGTGGCTCATTTGGCACTCAGTTTCCACCTGTGTCCCCTAGTGCGTGTGCCCTTGTGTTAAACAGCCTGTCTTTATCAACCCTGTCGATTCCCCTGAGAATCTTGAATGTGGTGATCATGTCCCCCTAACTCTTGTGTGTGTGTGGCACTTACCGTTGGGTGGGAGAGCGTCAGTCTCTGGTCTGTGCCCCGTCGCCTGCAAGAGACGTGGTGTGATATTATAACGTTGATTTTATTAACGTATTATTTTTGTATTGTGTTGTGTATTAGTGCAGAGGCCTCTAACAGCTTGGTTACCCGCTGTTACACTGTTGGCGGCCTGTGTTCTCCGTAGCATTTATTGTCATCCCATAATTCAGGAAATAATGGCCGGAAGAGTGCCATGTCATTCAAAGTTATCGGAAGCATCCCATAAGAACTTACTGATTGAAACTGCTCACTAAGATTTGCTGTACCACCTGAGATGTGCATGTGTCAACGTTTAGTGTTGACTGAGAGGTGTTTCTAAGAGTTTCCGACCTAGAAGAGCTGGTCATACAAATAGGAAGGCGGAGAGCGTTGTGAGTGAATAGTGGTAATGAAGATGACTTACCTTGCGGTTATCTTGAGATGATTCCGAGGCTTAGCGTCCCCGCGGCCCGGCCCTCAACCAGGTCTCTCCGTTGCTGGACCGCGGCTGCTCGCAGCCTGACGAATCAGGCTGTAAGCGGCTGCTCACAGTCTGGTTGATGTATTCTTTGGAGGTGTTTATCAAGTTCTCTCTTGAGCACTGTGAGGGGTCGGCCACTTATGTCCCTTATTGTAGTGGAATCGTGTTGAAGAGTCTCGGACCTCTGATGTGAGTTCTGAGTTCTATCTCTGAATATCTGTTGCACCTCTGTTTTTCAACGGGGGTATTCTGCATCCTGCCATGCCTTTTGGTCTCGTGTGGTATTTCTGTGTGCAGGCTTGGGACCAGCCCCTCTAGTATTTTGCACGTGTAAATTAGTATATATGCCTTACTAAAGAATTGTTCCTTGGTTTGGGGGTTTGGAACTGTAGAGACCTTTTCATCTCCTTAGGAATGTGCAAGAGATTAAGATTAATAGTAGGGGAAGGTAGTATTGTATTCAAGGGGAATCCCTATATAAATCAAACCTTCTACAATAAAGATCACCAAAATACTCTTTTTAAGTGTTACATTAGTGGGGAGACGCTCCGGGAGATTTTATAATCCAATATTCCAGTACTTTATTTCAAAGCTAGTTATAGTTCACCTCCCACACGTAGCCAGTACCCCTCCCCCCCCACTCACTGGTCAACAGCAGCGGGTCACCACGGGTCACTATTGTTATTGTTATAGATTCGCCTACTCGGAACAAGTTCCAAGTAGCACGGGCTATGT
>WNGS01162157.1:7477499-7504884 GCA_020271785.1 Procambarus virginalis
ATTTCAGATTTCGATCTTTGCTGTGAAAATAGTAATTGTGCATTACTTTTACATGCGAAACGTCGTCGTCTCTTCACCTTCTAGTGTGTGGTCTTTTCAACATACTTTAGCCACGTTATTGTGACTCATCGCCTGTTTACATGCTTTTTTTTAGTTATTGATATCTTGGCAGGTGTGTAATTTGACGATGAGTAGTCAACTGTGGTAGACAGAGACAGGGCTTGACCCCCTATCTGGACGAGCACTTAGGATAACAATTGAAATTAAAGGATCGACCCAGGAGAGATCAGCTGGGTGGCCCGTCACACTTGGAACACAAGATAAGACGTAGAGAAACTCCCTGAATAAAGTAGCTCGCAATAATTAAATTTCATTTAACTTGTAACCTGAGTACACAGGGAAGTAGATAGATTTTTTCCGTGTTCTGGCTGGTTCTTTGGGCGCAGAGACGGTGTCCGGCGCCCGCTCCGGGTGCCGGGAGCTGGCATGATGTATTCTTGATCAACCCGGACTCATTTTGACGTATACTCTTACCTAATGCCAAAAACTGTAGTACAACAAAATGGTAGCAGCTCACGAATATGACACTGTCCCGTTTTCTATTCGTGGGTTCGCTGGTTGATTAGGATAAGGCACTTTTGTACGACCGTTTTTTGACGTTGGAAACGCTCGCGAGAACAGGTTTCTTGAGGAGGGAGGGAGGGATGGAGGTGGGGACAAAAGTCACACGTATAAATTTACATGTGCAACTAGACGTGTTTTGAGCGACGGTCTCGCTTCATGCAGGTCGGCGTTCAATCCCCGACCGTCAAAGTGGTTGGGCACCATTTTTTCCTCCCCTTCCTATCACTAATCCTTATCCTGACCCCTTCAAAGTGCTATATACAGTAGTTGTAATGGCTTGACACTTCATCCTGATAGTTCCATTCCCTTCGAAACTTCACATGTGTACAAGTTAGAGAATATTTGGCACTGCCAAAATATACGTAAGATTGTATTATATAGATTTTTTATTGAATTTGGAAATTATATATTTATATTAAATTGCTATAAAATTGTTCCTTGCAACTTAATATGTAAACTAGTTTGATAGTGAAAACGGTTGTATATCAAATGGAAATCATGAATTGATGGATTTAGCTTTCAGTAGGGTGCTCAAATTGCTAGTCCTTTGACATATAATGCCTTTACTAGAAATGCTAGTTGTAGACAGTCTGTAAAATATTAGAACAAGTTGTCTACAATAGGCCTTGTAATTGGTTAAATACCAGCGTTACCATCGCATATTCACCTAGTTGTGCTTGCGGGGGTTGAGCTGTGCTCTTTCGTCCCGCCTCTCAACTGTCAATCAATCGTTACAAACTTCTAACAGTCTGGTCTACTAACTGCTAACAGTGTCCAACAGTCAGGTTGGCCCGATCACTAACTAGGAGGATGGTGCGGGCCGCGGGGACGTTGATCATTGGAATCAGGGCAAGGTAACCTAAAGATAAAATAACCCAGTTTGGTCCCTGGAGCGTGAGGAGGACCTGCGAGGTGGAGCTCCAACACGCGAGTGAGGCAGGGCTGGGAATCAGCAGAAGCAGTTGTTGTTGTTTTAGATTCAGCTACTCAGAACAAAAAAAATTCAAAGTAGGACGAGCTGTGTGTGGTGTGCCCGTAAGTGAATGGCCTTTGGAGTCATTATCTGTATCAATAACCGATACTGGAGATCTGGGGAAGGGGTCCGTGGACGACCCAAGCCAAGAAGCAGCAGGACCCTCGGGGCATCTAGTATCCGCTCCCACTGGGAACTCAACACCTCACCACCTCCCCCTTCACCCCCACACTAAACCCTCCATCCTCCTCTTGCACAGAGCAAGGGAAAGTGCCTGAATCTCTTCGTTTCCAGGACGAGGTCTTATCTGGGCCTTTTTCCCCCCCCCCCTCCTAGTTCTCACGTTTTCTTCGGGCTGAGAGTTTTAGACACCGGGAGGGGGGAGGAGGTCATACAGAGGTCACTGGATGCCTTGAGGACAGCTAATGCACACATGGCATTTGAGGAAAGCAGGACGAGCGTGTGGCAACAACTCACTTGCAACGAGACATTTATTATCACCTTAATTTGAGGTAGATTGTACCTGGGAATGGTATAAATTACCCGGATAGTTGGTGTGAGAGTACTGTGACCTTGGGACGCCTGGCTGGTAGTGGGAGTACTCTGTGATGTGTGACCTTGTGACGCATGGCTGGTAGTGGGAGTACTGTGATGTGTGACCTTGTGACGCATGGCTGGTAGTGGAGGAGTACTGTGGTGTGTGACCTTGTGACGCCTGGCTGGTAGTGGGAGTACTGTGGTGTGTGTGACCTTGTGACGCATGGCTGGTAGTGGAGGAGTACTGTGGTGTGTGACCTTGTGACGCCTGGCTGGTAGTGGGAGTACTGTGGTGTGTGTGACCTTGTGACGCCTGTCTGGTAGTGGGAGTACTGTGGTGTGTGTGACCTTGTGACGCCTGGCTGGTAGTGGAGGAGTACTGTGGTGTGTGTGACCTTGTGACGCCTGGCTGGTAGTGGGAGTACTGTGGTGTGTGTGACCTTGTGACGCCTGGCTGGTACTACTGTGGTGGTTAACATGCGTCTTGTGGCGCATGATGGTGTGGGAAGCTGGTGCTGGTGTGAGATAAGCCAGGTGGGATGCTGGCCGGGACAGCCAGGGGGACCCATCCAGCATTACCCTGGGAACCTCCTCTCGGCCGCTGACCCTCACCTCTTGGAGACTGTGTATAAAAAGTTGCCGACATCTTTGCTACCCCGTTATCTCGGCGCTCCTCCACCCTGGGAACAACGCTTTTGACCTTGTTGAGAAGTGAGGTCAACTGTTATCTTCTCTACGAGGTACTCAGCCTAACTCCCTCGCCCCCTCTCCCTCGCCCCCCTCTCCCTCGCCCCCCTCTCCCCCTCTCCCTCGCCCCCCTCCCCCCCCTCTCCCTCGCCCCCCCCCTCTCCCTCGCCCCCCCCTTTCCTCGCCCCTCTCCCTCGCCCCCCTCTCCCTCGCCCCCCTCTCCCTCGCCCCCCCTCTCCCTCGCCCCCTTTCCCTCGCCCCTCTCACCTGGGTTATCTTGAGATGATTTCGGGGCTTTGTGTCCCTGCGGCTCGGTCCTAGACCAGGCCTCCACCCCCCAGGAAGCAGCCCGTGACAGCTGACTAACACCTAGGTACCTATTTTACTGCTAGGTAACAGGGGCATAGGGTGAAAGAAACTCTGCCCATTGTTTCTCACCGGCGCCCGGGATCGAACTCGGACCACAGGATCACAAGTCCAGCGTGCTGTCCGCTCGGCCGACCGGCTCTCCAGTTGGTTAAAAAAAATCTTAAAACTCAACCCACTCGGGATATTACAGGTTGGGTTTCTATTTAGTCAATAGATAACAAATGCAAGTATAAATATCAATAGAAATAACCAAGTTTGCCCCCCCCTAAGTTTTTAAATACATTTTTGTACCAGTCCAGGTATTTTAAACTTTAGAACAAAAACCGGCCCGGGCGGGTTAGAGAGGTAGCTACCACATCAGTCCTGATTCCCACCAACATGAACATAAAAACATAAGAACAAAGGTAACTGCAGAAGGCCTATTGGCCCATACGAGGCAGCTCCTATTTATAACCACCCAATCCCACTCATATACGTGTCCAACCCACGCTTGAAACAATTGAGGATCCCACCTCCACCACGTTACGCGGTAATTGGTTCCACAAATCAACAACCCTGTTACCGAACCAGTATTTACCCATGGCTTCCAATCCAACACTTGCCCAGCTCCCGGACAACTTCCACAGCTTCCGTCGCGCGCATCAGCCTGTACGTGTGATCGCATGTGTGTGTGCGTCAAGTGGAATGATTGGCATTAATTATGAACACAAAAGAGCCGCGTCCAAAAGGCTTGTTGACCTGGGCCCAGATTCACGAAGCAGTTACGCAAGCACTTACGAACCTGTACGTCTTTTGTCAATCTTTGGCGGCTTTGTTTACAATTATTAAACGGTTAATGAGCTCCGAAGCACCAGGAGGCTGTTTATAACAACGACAACTGTTGATTGGGAAGTTTTTCATGCTTGTAAACTGTTTAATAAATGTGACCAAAGCCGTGAAAGATTGAGGAAAGATGTACACGTTCGTAAGTGCTTGCGTAACTGCTTCGTGAATGTGGCCCCTGGCTGCCAATCAGGAGGCCGGGGGGGGGGGGGGACGTTGGTCCTTGGAACAATAACATGGTAACCACGAGGTAACACCCAAATGCAGTTGTTTACATTTGTGTGTTCTTGATAGACATTTGAAGTCCTCTTACGCCATCATTGAGCATAAGAAATATTGCCGAACAACCGTGGACATCTTGAAGAGGAACTAGATGTTTCCTCCAAGGAGTGCCGGACCAACCGGGCTGTGGTGGGTATGTGGCCTGCGGGCCCCTCCAAGCAACAGCCTGGTGGACCAAACTCTCACAAGTCAAGCCTGGCCTCGGGCCGGGTTGGGGAGTAGAAGGACTCCAGAACCCTATCAACCAGGTATCAACCGGTAGGTTGATCAAACTTCAAGGTATCTTGAAGATAGTGGCCATGTAACATTCAAACATTAATAAGTTTAGAGTGACTTTCGTGTGCTTGCTTAGTTGTCTATGGGCAGCGAGATCAAGCTCTAGAGCCCCGCCTCATAGCTATTGTAGGCAACCCGTCCTCCTAATAGAACGTCACATTTTGACTTATACTCTAAGGCCAAAAGTTGTACTAGAAAATAGTAGCTGCTCGCCAAATTACAGTCCAGTTTTCTGTTTTGGGTCCCCTGGTAGGTTAGGATAAGGGCACTTGAGTACTACAGTTTCTGGCGTTGGGAAACCTTAGGAGGAGGGGCTGTTGTAGGTGCTTTTATTCCTCACAACTTTCAGTAATCCGTAATACTGGGCCATTATCAAGCCTTATGACCCAGGACGAACCAAACGTAGTTCCTTTCCTGGTGTTTAGTTTGGCCTCTAATCAAATGGAGGAAAGGTTAGAAAGGGGAAAAGTTAGAAAGGGAAAAACGAGACATCTTAGATAAATTTGTTGACCAAACCACCACTAGAAAGTTAACGGACGACGACGTTTTGGTTCGTCCTGGACCATTCTAAAGTCGATTGTGAGAATGATCTCACAATCGACTTGAGAAGGTCCAGGATGGACCGAAAACGTCGTCGTCCCTCACTTTCTAGTGTGTGGTTTGGTCAACATATTTCAGCCACGTTATTGTGACTCCTCGTCTGCATCTTAGATAAATTTAAGATGTGTGACTTCATCCACGTTATTGAGACTCGGTCTTCAGTTGGTTACTACCTCCATATTTACTCCTTTTCTTGTTTACCAATTTATATTATCTGTTGCTTCACAAATTCCTCCAAATGGTTGTATATTGCCTACTGAGTTATTCTTATTACCTCGTGTGTCCCAACTAGGTACGTGTCCCCTTCTCCGGCCTTGTTTTCCTGCCCCTCCTCTCNTGTGGTCCAGATTTTAGAAGTTATTAACAAGTCAGACGAAGACTTGATTCGTATTGTGATTCGTTGGACCTTTCTGATACAACGGTTTTATCCAATTGCAAATCACATCTTGGAGTTTTGTGCGCTTTAGCGCTTTCATTGCATAAGGAAACAATGTCAGTCAAGATGACAGGGCTCTGGGAAACTATCCTTTGGAAAATTGCCGAGCTAGCACAACACTGGGAGATTGGAACAGAGATAAATTTTAGCTCACTTGAATTTACTACCTTCAAACCTTGGATACTCGCGCTGTTCAGCGACAGCGACTTGTGCCCCAATCCTTACCTGCGTCTGGAAATGATTCGGTTTGTTGGCATGTGGCCAATGACGTACTTCAAGGATGACAGCTCAGGAAAGCAAGCAGCTGCAGGACTGGTGAATATTAGTGCATACATTAAACTTGAGCATCTTTTGCCCCAGGGCTCGGAGGTTAATCTGTTTTACTCTCTTAAGGAGGTGTTACAGAACCTTAATAAATGTGGGCACCTTGATGCTGTTGCTGCTGCAGCCGTATACCAGATAAGGGAACTTAATGTTGGACCAGAAGCAGCCTTTTTCAACCATCTTGTGCAACTCTTAAAGGAAAAGGTTGATAGTAGTATATTGAGATATCAAGCAGGTATATTTACAAAATGTGATATTTTATTTGTCTTCAAGAAGGTTTTGAATCTATTTATAAAGTTGGTGTTTAGACCTCCCGCCATAACAGCTTATGGAGGTCCTGGCCTGGTTCGGGCCGCCGCAACTTCCTTGATTACTATCACGGCTTCCATAGTTACAACGGCCTCAACATTACAACTTGATCATGAAAGCATGTTCTTGGTGCTCGTCTCTCGCTTAGATAATGTTTACAAAACAATTTCAGAACAGTATACAACATTATATCAGGTTCTGCGACTTGACCACGCAGAGTATCTGTCTTTACTGAGCAAGAAGGCAGCAGATTCCGGATTAAAATTACATCATTTACCAGTGCCGTGTCAGGAATCTTGCAGGATGCTTCCGGAGAAGTTCTTAGACAGCTTAACACAGACGCTGATGGAGTCGCCGGTGCTGCTGCATTCGTCCAAGATGGTGGTGGACGAGTCGACGCTGGTCCAACTGCTGCTGGAGTCCCCCTCCGACCCCTTCACCAGGCGCCCTCTAGACCCCGCTCCTATAGTCGCCTTCCTTTACTCCAGGTAAGAAATGTATATCACTCAGAATGTTCAGTAGTATGCTTAATCGACGCATAATCTACCTGCTGCTGCAGGCTTCGACCCCCCCTTCACCCGGTGCCCTCTGGTCCCAGGCTCCTATGGTCGCCTTCCTTTACTCCAGGTAAGAAATGTAATGTTTATCACTCAGCGTGTTCAGCAGTATGCCTATTGTTTGTGATGTGTCTATATATATATTGTTGTGATATACGTTGTACTGAACGGGGTGAGAATAGCTTGAGCTACCTTTGTGTGTATTTATTCCTGAAGAAATTTATTTGAATTCCGCCAGGCTTCCATTCTTGCATGGAGAAAAAACAGCCTGGAAAAAGTTGAAGAAGAAGGAGAACGTTAGGGAATCAGACAGATGATTGGAGAAGCATACTCCCTCATCACAATCGACTTGAGAATGGTCCAGGACGGACCGAAACGTCGTCGTCTCTTCACCGGTGCTGTCTTCACCTTCTAGTGTGTGGTCTGGTCAACAAGCATAATGCTTGATTGGAAAGATGATTGGAGTTTATAGAATCTGCAAGAATCCTCTGGAAGAAATTTGTTTCATATTTATATTTTTTCTAAATTTTCTTCTATTTCTAACTGTCTCTTATATCTTCATAAGTTTGTGAAGATAATTGCCCCTTGATCAATAAAATCGAAAAACCACTTATTAGTGACTTATTCTCACTTGTTTGGTGAGAATTTTACACGAATTTTACACGAATAGATATATTTATTTTATATTTAGTGAGAATTTAACACGAATTTTATATGCAATGGACAACATTATCTGCCAGAAACACTGAATGATGAAATAGTCATTACTTCAGCTATGAAACCAGAAAATTTTCAGTTAGATAACAATGACATTATTGCTTTATGACCTTGTACTTGTGGTCGATCTCGAGAACCGATCTGTGTACTTGAAAATGATCCAGGACGGACTGAAACGTCGTCGTCCCTTCACCTTCTAGTGTGTGGTCTAATGTCTGGTTTGGTCAACATACTTTAGTCACTATCTTCATATCTTCATAAGTTTTGTGAAGATAATTGCCCCTTGATCAATAAAATCGAAAAACCACTTATTAGTGACTTATTCTCACTTGTTGGGTGAGAATTTTACACGAATTTTATATGCATAGATATATTTATTTTATATTTAGTGAGAATTAACACGAATTTTATATGCAATGGACAACATTATCTGCCAGAAACACTGAATGATGAATAGTCATTACTTCAGCTATGAAACCAGAAAATTTTCAGTTAGATAACAATGACATTATTGCTTTAACCTTGTACTTGTGGTCGATCTCGAGAACCGATCTGTGTACTTGAAAATGATCCAGGACGGACTGAAACGTCGTCGTCCCTTCACCTTCTAGTGTGTGGTCTAATGTCTGGTTTGGTCAACATACTTTAGTCACTATCATGTTCATAGAAAACGGTACCATCCGTTTGTATGTGTTGTGGCTGAGACGCGATGTGGCTGAGGTAAACAAAGAGCGTACAGGACAAGCTTGGTAGCTACTAGTCATGTATCAGTTTAAGTATTAAAGTCAGTAACCAAGCATGGCTATGTCAACCAAGACTTCCTCAGCTACCCACAAACACTACAACACGTTATTCTATTCTACTATTCAACACGTTATTGTGACTCATAAACTAACTGACCTTTTCTTTCCTCACCTCTGGCTCCTTCCATCCTTCCAAAAGAGTTGAATAGGAATCTTTTCTTTGAAGGGGTAACTCGGAACAAGTTCCAAGTAGCAGTACGGGCTATGGTGCACCGCTCCTGGCACAGAAGTCTGTGTGAGCCCGGTTCTCTTTCTGACCTACTGAATGGGGTACTTTCCTTAAGTATTCCATCCAGGCAGGTTAGGTGGAACTCCTCTCCTCCTGGCCCCCCTTAATGGCCGTCTGCGACACGTATTATATTATATAGTTATCCATTACCTATTACAGAAAACGGAGTGTGTGTGAGGTTCATTGTAATGTTAACAACTCACTCCTGTACTATTTATATAATTTTAAAATCAAACCAATATACAATTATATTGGTGAAAAATAACCGACATAGATATATTAACGAAGTAATTTAGAGTGGAAGGTGGTGTGCCGAACGACCTCTGGAACTAGTTTACCTGTGGAGTAAACATTGCTCGCTAGACAGCCAAGCGTCAGTCTAGGCGTTGCCATCAGTGAGTGAGGGTGTATGGTGCTTTTTGTGCCGAATGGCGTGGTAACCATTGGGAATTTATCGCTTTTTATCGGATCTTTTAAAAAAGAATGGGGTGTGGCCAACACTCTGGACGATGTTTCCTTCTAACAGTATGCATTCTCCAAATTGTAAGTGTTATCTTTAGCAGTTAATACGGTAAATGAAAGTATGTTTGAGCGTTCTTTCACCTGTGTGAACCTGTGGACGCTAAGATAGTAAGATACTCGGCCGGGCCCTTCCTTTCAAGATTTTATTTGTCCCTTTCCTTTTATCTTTGTTTGTAAGGCTTTTTGCGTTTCTCTGAACTACGTCTGTGTTGTGAAATATAAAAAAAAGAACGTCTTTGTAGCCCAAACATTGTATTAAATGCCACCTGTTTAAATGGCTGAAAATAATGGCCTTTATTATGCTTTGCGTGTATTGACTAGTGGTGTAAGCTGTGTTGATTTTGTTGGTAATGTTGTTTAAACAATGACAGGCCTTGAAATGCTAGTTATTTTTAGTCAATGTGAAGATCAGATGGTATTAAAATGCTACATTTAAATTGTCAGGCACAAATAGCATAACTTTTTTTTAGGGCATAGCCGTGTGTGTGTGTACTCGCCTATTTGTGCTTGTGATGGTTGAGCTTTGTCTCTTTGGTCCCGCCTCTCAACTGTCAACTGGTGTAGAGATTCCCGAGCCTACTGGGTTCTATCATATCTACATTTGAAACTGTGTTTGGAGTCGACCATATGTGTGGGTGTGTTGTCTAGCAGCTAACAAGTGTTCAATATACGATACGTTAATAATCAAATGACCTTTAGAAGCGTCATTGACCTGAACATAAGAACAAAGGTAACTGCAGAAGGCCTGTTGGCCCATACGAGGCAGCTCCTATTTATAACCTCCCAATCCCACTCATATACATGTCCAACCCTCGCTTGAAACAATCGAGGGATCTATCTGGAGAAAACGCCAAACCATTACGACTATTATGGGAAGGGATTATTAAAGGCTTATGGGAAGAGGTCAGGATAAGGATTTGGGATGAGGCGGAGGGGAAGGAATGGTGCCCAACCACTTGGACGGTCTGGGAGTGAATGCAAACCTGCATGAAGCGAGACCGTCGCTCTACCGTCCAGCCCAAGTGGTTGAAGAAATCATTGACCCGAAGACGATTGTTTTAAACGCATAACGGGCATTTACAAAGTTACACATAGAAATTGCGTAATATAAGAACAAGTTAACTGCAGAAGGCCTATTGGCCCATACGAGGTAGCTCCTATTTATATCCTCCCAATCCCACTCATATTTTACGGGCTATTCATGCCCGTGCCACCTTTTGGGTGGCTTAATCTTCATCAATCAATCAATCACTCATATTCATGTCCAACCCACGCTTGAAACATTCGAGGGACCCCACCTCCACCACGTTGGTTCCACAAAACAACAACCCTGTTACCGAATCAGTATTTTCCTAAATCTAAACTTATCCAATTTATACTTATTGTTTCGTGTTCTGTCTTGTGTTGATACTTTTAATACCCTATTAATATCCCCTTTATCCATTCATCCACCTGTAAACCTCTATCATGTCACCCCTAACACTTCGCCTTTCTAGTGAATGCAATTTAAGCTTTATTAATCTTTCTTCATATGAAAGATTTCTAATTTTGGGAATTAACTTTGTCATCCTGCGCTGGACACGTTCAAGTGAATTTATATCCATTCTATAGTACGGCGACCAAAACTGAACTGCATAATCTAAATGGGGCCTAACCAGAGCAAGATATAGCTGAAGAACACCGGGTGTCTTGTTACTAACACTTTGATTAATAAATCCCAGTGTCCTATTTGCCTTGTTATGAACAATCATGCATTGATCACACTAACGTGATGCATCAAATGAACAAATCCACAAGGGCCGTGACGAGGATTCGAACAAAAAATTCGAACATATATGTGCGAAGGGGGGGGGGTGTAAAAGCCTGGTTTGTGCCTCGGAGAGGCTACGGGATCCAGTAAGTTCAGTAGAAGTTCGGTTTCAACCCTTTTTAACCCTGTCGTAGGTCAGTCGATTAAGAGGCTACGGGATCCAGTAAGTTCAGTAGAAGTTCGGTTTCAACCCTTTTTAACCCTGTCGTAGGTCAGTCGATTAAGGCAGTGTCTGGGATGCTCCCAGACGCACATTCGAATCCTCTTCACGGCCTTTTTGGATTTGTTCAATCATGCATTGATCTTTTAGTTTTAAATTCTTACTGATCATAACTCCCAGATCCCTCTCGCAATCCGACTGAGCAATCTCAACACTATCTAGCTCGTATCTTGTAACTCTATCATCATTACCTAGCCTCAGAACTTTACATTTATCAACATTAAACTGCATCTGCCAATCTTTTGACAATTCCAAAACCCTATTTAGATCAACTTGCAAGTGATAGTGAGTCTTCTTCCGTGTTAATTTCCCTACAGTTTTTTGTATCATCGGCAAATTTGCAAATGTTGCTACTCGAACCTGAATCTAAATCATTTATATACTGTATATATATATTATAAACAATAGAGGTCCCAATACAGAGCTTTGTGGCACTCCACTTACATTTTCCCACTCTGACTTGACCCCTATATATACTAACTTTGTTTCCTTTGGTATAGCCATGCCCTAATCCAACTTAATACAACACCCCCCAATACCATGAGCCTCTATCTTTTTAAAGTCTTTCATGTGGCACTGTATCAAAAGCTTTGCTAAAGTCAGTTACATATATCATAACGATTATATCGTCTTCGGTGTTTTAATGAATTCCTTAGGTGTATATAACCAGCATCAGGCCAAACAGGATGTAACTCCAATTCTGCCATCTCCAGATGTTACCTTTGTTACCTTCAACGGGTTTAGAGGGTATTAGGCTTTTGTAGGTGATCATTCAATTACCGTATCATTTAATGTTTTCTGTACCTGTGGTCTTGCTAGAGAAATATCGTTAATTTTGCAGTTACGCCTTGTAAATATGCTAATTATAATTTGGTTGTTTCTAGAGATGTCATTACTGTAATATTCTAATTAAGGACAACCACTTTATCTAAATTTTTGAGCTGAGGTTTTGGCCAAAAATATTTGAGCTGGACGGTAGATCGACGGTCTCGCTTTATGCAAGTTGCCGGTCTATTCCCGACCGTCCAAGATCGGGCATAATTCTTCAACTCCCCCCCCCCACCCCCAGGTCCCATCCCAGATCCTTATCCTGATCCCTTCCAAGTGCTATATAGTCGTAATGGCTTGGTGCGTTCCTCCCTGACAATTCATACCCTTCCCTCGCCGTGTCTAGCTGTAATATATGGTGTGGAGAGATAAGTTCCTGAATGCTTAGAGAGTCCATCTACGCTTAGCGACTAGTTGAAAGTGCCGAAGCCTTGAGATTAATAAATAACACATTTTAAAGTTTATAAATTTATTTTTAATAAAATATTTTATAATATTTTATGAACTTTAAGTTTATAAAATAAACTAAAAGCAAAACATTATTTGACGAGTACTTCACTCGTTTTCACTAGTGATAAGCACGGGTCTGCTTCATGAACAGAGTATATATAGTAATATATATAACTATATGTACAAATGAATGAAATTGCAAGTTACAGCTCGGCACCTGTGCCAGACAAGTCCACTACGGGCTCACCATAGCCCGTGCTAATTGGAACTTTTTGTTCTGATTAGCTAACTCAAAAAATGAAATTATTCAACAAAGAGGATGCAAATAGTGCTACAATTATCAGCATAAAGCTCCAACCCATTACGACTACATAGCACTGGGAAGGGATCTGGATAAGGATTTGGGATGGGACTGGGGGAGGAACGGTGCCCAACCACTTGGATGGTCGAGGATTGAACGCCGTCCTGCATGAATCGAGACCGTCCAGCCCAAGTGGTTGAACTTAAAAACCCAAGATAAACTACGAAACGGCAGTAAAATCCGGGACATTAATATTTTCGTAAAGTTTTTGTAATCTGGATAAAATATATACGTACCTGTATTTCCACCCCAGTAGCACGTACTAAATGTTCTCCCGTGTTCAGGTGCGAAATTCCGTCACGACTGTAAAGCAGAAAGTCAACGTGAAGTTGAAGACAATCGCGGCAGCTGTACGTGGGGCAATATCACTTCCAGACATGTTGACCATAATACAGTGGTGTGCTAGTATGACTTTTGCTTCTGAAAGTTGCAAAAGGTTAAAAAAAATGAGATTCAAACTGATGTTGGATAGTTTAGACTGACAACGAAGTGGAATGTTCATAGTATGTTAGGGAATAATTATAAAATATTGGACTTTTTTCACAGTGAGCTACCGAAGAAGCGGGTGATTCTAGCCTCGGCCCGCGGATGAAAGGATCATAAGAGTTCATTTTGTTAGGCTTTTTTACCGTCATCGAGAATGAGGATGTCCGGTGGTTATAGGCAATATGAGTCAGTGGGTGGATAATGCACACACACAGGAAGTATTGTGGTTATGTGGGCTGCCTGCTCCTATACCGATTGAAAGGCTGATTTCGACCCCAAAATGCCACCTACTGCCTGGTATTGATGCGCCCTTGCATTACTGGCTTGACTGTGAACACCGTTGAGAGTTCATTGTCAAGGATAAATATTAACGTGTAGGCTATAAAAAAGTGAAACAAAGGCTGGAGATGGGGTTGGTGAGTGGCAACAATGGGGGATTTGTTGACACCAGAGGAGGACTGTGGTGGAAGCGGCGGCTGGTGCGTGGCGCCCACCCAACGCTGCTGCAAGGTCACGTAGTAGGCTGCCAACTGTCTCACTCCACCTCTTGTCTTCTTGCCTGTATTGTCTCCCTCCTGGATGTTAACCCAAAACTTCATTGTCAGCAGCAGCAAGTTCATTTAGTTACGTTCGTAATATATGTAAATTACAGCTACACAGTTTGCCTAAGGTGAGGTTTGCTGTAATTTTGCTTCCGTATTCAGTAGTACATTTTAACACCCGAAAGTAGTTAAATTTGGGAACGAAATCATTCGTCTTACTAATCACATAAATTTATCGTCCCCCCCCCAATCTTCCAAGCAGTTAATGATCACTTCTGATGGTTCTCGTGCTGGGTTATGACTAGAAGGATTTGTGCGTTAATAAGTGTTCAGGTGTGATGAGACGGGCAGCAACACGCTGTACTTGTGTCTGCGCCCGAACTTGGCGGCCACAACACCTGTACTTTGGTATGCTGGGTGGCCCGTCTCTACTTGTATTTGCTAATATAATTGCGTGTCTAGTCATGTAGGTACCTATGGAAACGAAATTGCGGGCATGCTTGCCAAAGAGTGAACACGTAAAGATTATCTAATGTCAACATCCCAGCCAGCCCCAGTAAACTGCACAAATCTATAACACGGGTTTGGAAACGTAAATAAATAATATACTCGTGGAAAGTACTGGAGGGCCAGGTCCCAAATCTATACAGTAAAATAACAACTTACTGGAGTAAACAATATGGAAGAAAATGCAGAATAGAACCGGTGAAGAGCAGAGGTGCCATAGGCACAATCAGAGAACACTGAATAAACATCAGAGGTCCACTGTTGGTCAACATACTCCCAGCGAGTATGAGATATTGCCAGAACAACCGAGATATTGCCGAGAACAACTCTTAAAGAGAGAACTGGATAGTTTTCTTCAAGGAGTGCCGGACCAACCGAGCTGTGTTGGATATTGGGGCTCGGGCAGGGTTTTGGGAGTAGAACAATTCCCAGAACACCATCAACCAGGTATATAACTGCTGGAACACGGTCCCTCTAGCACACCCCCATCAGGTGCCTGGTACAGAGATGTTACTGGGTACAAGTCAACCACCTTCAGAACAACCACCACCAGGAGTGAAAAATGAACATGAGACTACGACTAGGCTATCCGTATGCGTGGGAGATTGGGATCAACACGACAGTGGAAAGTGGAAATATTTGTGGACGTCCAAATGGACACTACGTCGGTTACTATTTATTCAACTGTAATAAGTTCCAGCAGCTAAATAAATCTTTCAAAATCATATTAAGTGACAGATGCTAACACAACCAATTCTCAGTAAATAAAAGATTCTTTAATTAGAGTAACAAATAAAGAACGTTTAAACTAACAATGCTGCTGTAATTTTGAAGTAAAAGTTAAGTTAAAAACTTAAAGGAAACTTTATAATTACTTGAAACTAAATGACGGTTCTCAAGCTTACACAATTTAAGACTTAATAATAAACAAATGTACCGTAGTCCATATATGTAGGCCTACACACACAATTAGGAGGGGGTTGGAATGTTTGGACGGTCCTATGTAGATTGGCTGACAAACTTAGTTTAACCCAGGTAAAGATTCGGGATCTCTCCTAGCCTGTAATATACAAGATGTTTAGATGGGCGACCTGAAATCTTAGTGCGTCGCCACTCCGAACTCTGGTAAGCCGCTTACTGGCATTTCTTTGAAATTTTGACGTCATGGCTACCTGGATGAGGGAGGGGATAAACGGAACGGCTAGAGAGAGAGAGGGAGGGATGATGGGATGGAGTGTCCAACAGAGTTCATCGCCATGCAGTAATGATATATATACTGGTAAAGGTAAATATAGCCCTCCAAGGTACAGCCCCGCATCTGTGCCAGGCAAGTCCACTTAAGGCTCACCATAGCCCATGCTACTTGCCTGAACTTTTTGTTCAGAGTAGCTGAATCTGACACAACATACAGACCTCATTTCCACTCGTGGCTGGCCTCATTGCTTTACACAGAGGTCCCTCCCCCCTTTTATTTTATTTATACATATTACTGGAGTTTACAGTTGTGTAACTTTTATAGTTTACTGTTGTCATTTTTCTGATTTGGCAACGTATTGGTGGAGAGGGAGTCGGGAACGATAAGAGATAGTTATCCAGGTAAACAAAAACACGAGAACGAGCTTATTAAAAGTGGCAAGAGAGTTTGTAAAAACTTAATAGGAAGTTCTAGTATTTAAGGTTAACTGTGTGTGGCGGCCATGTATGGAAGATGAAAAACGAGGATATGAACATTGATTGATAGCATCACTGAAACGAGAGTAAAATGTCACGAATTTTTATTTACTGTTACAATTATTAAATATATTTTTCGATCTCGGCTATAAATAGTAATGGAAAAACAATGCAGTTGTGAAAGATCTTAGTTGTTAAAGTTTGACTAGAAACATTGTTGAGCGTTGGGTAAGATTAATTTTGAATTGTCTGTACGCATTCGAGTTTGACTCGTGCGTACCGAGACAATTGACAATTAATAACGCCAATAGTAGTGCCTGAGTGATTAAGTCGATTTATATGATGGTCATACTTTTCTTTATCTTAACATATGTGACCGCTGCACATGGGAGGACAGTTTAATTAACGTTGAAGATTAATTTAAATTAACACCGATTTAAATTTTTTAAATCGATTATTGTATAAAATTCGTTTAGGTGGCATATACGTCTATAACTGCTCCAGGACTCTTTGTCGGCTTTATATAGGAAAGTTCAACTAGTTAACCAGGTTTCCCGAATTTTGTACAGTTCGTGTACTTCGGAATTGGTAAATGACATTTTGAAATACTACGGAACCTCTCCGGAACCAAAGATGCATGGAAGGTACGTAGCAATATTTAGCCTAGTCAGTAAACGACAGAAGAGTTCCCCACGTTTAAGTAGCACGATAGGTCATCACAGCATTGTGGACCATAAGTCTCGCAATCAACATGCTCAAGCAACCCTACCCTAAACCGTATATAAAATCCCGCCAAACTGTTTTTCGCTGAAGGCGAATATTCCTCGAAAAGAATTAAAATTGCAACAGAGCTCTGAATAGCGTATACCAGATTCACTTATTACGGTAGATTATATAAAAAAACGCACATTCCTATTTTCAAAGTATTATCTTTCTAGTTGCCATCAAGACACTAGGGAGACAAGATCCAACAGAGTTGTTGATTTGAAGATATAGGTTAAAACAGATATTTTTGTACATAAACACGCCTTATACTGTGCGTAATAATAACATTGTATTGTCCTCGCGGACCTTGACGAACACCTACGCATAACATGCCAAGCAGATATGCGTCGCAGGGAGACAGACTTGTCGCTTTCAAACATGTGGTTAATGGAAAAGATCTCTGTTGTTGGGCCATGTATCCCCCTTGAGTGATATCTTAATGGTTGATAGGCCTAGGTTTAAGCGTACGTGGTACACAATTGACATTCCTTAGATGGCATCAGATATTTAAATAACTTTTAGTTATCTTGCAAAATATTGAACGTGTGGGTATTGCTGTAAGACATGACTTATTAATAACCACACTCCTACCGTGCCACAACTCTCCTGGGTAGCACTATCTTGCCACACACCTCTGGTGCTTGCCACATTGTTGTCATGATGCATGTCTCGCGCTTGCCACACTGCCGGCATGATGCTTGCCACGCCCATATATTTTTCGCGAGGTGTTGAGGGGGACATCCTTTGTTACAGCCACACTAGGATATTTTGGTGTCTGGTTTGAGCTGGTAGTCGGCCGATCCCTGGTTGGTGGTTTGTATGTGACATGCTTGGAAATGGAATTAAATGAGGCATGTTTGCTAGGTTTGATTAAATTTTTATTTGTTTATGTAGCCATGTTGTTTTTGCTGTTATTCAAATCTGTAATTTTACTGCGGTTTAGTAAGCAGATTAAAAAAGTTAGTAACAGTTGATTGAGAGTTGAGAGGCGGGCCAAAAGAGCAAAGCACAACTAGGTGAATACAGTGGCATGACAGACATCACACTAACGTGATGCATCAACTGAACAAAAAGTTCAGTAGAACTTCGGTTTGAACTCTTTTTTAACCCTGTCGTAGCTCAGTCGATTAAAGCAGTGTCTGGGATGCTCCCGGACGCAGGTTCGAATCCTCGTCACGGCCCTTGTGGATTTGTTCACAGTGGCATGGTCCTGGGTGCCATGGAGGGGGAGAAAATTTATGTATATACAGAAATTACAAAAGCTTTGGAAAAATGTCCATGGGGTAATTGCACTTAAAATGTTCAAGAAAAGGAACAAGTGGCAAATTAGAATGATTAATCTTTAATTTCCTAACTATTGGGATCCAAAGAGTAATATTAAATATAATCTGGATCAACCACCACGGAGAGCTGTCGCCCAGAGTATATTTGGGAGTATGTGGTAAAGTACTCAACTTCATTCTCATAACTAACATACACAAATTATAGATCGTTATTATTCTTTACACCTGACCCTATGATTTTTGCGTAAAAACTATACTAGACTGCAAATCTCCAAACTAATGTAAACCATATCTTTCAATGAGTTATGAGCTAGGTATCAGGTATAGAAAACTTTATTCAATTAAGACAAGTTCCAGCTCATACGTTATAGTAAAAAATTATATGAAAACTGGAACCGCACAAAACACTAAATATAAATAAGCTGAACAGACCCTGGAGTAATCATGTCGCAAGTTCTTACTTTTAAAGAACACAATTAAAGCAGTTGTTACACATGCAAAAAAAAAAATTGACATGAGGATTGTGACAATCGACTTGAGAATGGTCCAGGACGGACCGAAACGTCGTCGCCCCCCCTTCACTTTCTAGTGTGTGGTTTGGTCTACGGTAGTGTTTACTGGTTGTCAAGCTCTTATTTGGTGCGTGGTTTGAGCTAGGATTACGGTTGGCCGGTGGGGGAACGGGCGTCATTGTTTAATGCACATAGTGACTGGGGCCTGGGTGAGGGTAAACAATGGCATTCATGACCTATTAGAAGGTTGGTCCCACCCAGCACTCCTGCACCTGGTGTATAGGTGATGCCGCGCAGCAGCGTTTCTCAACCTTTGTACCCTTGAAATAATTCCGGGTCGTACTTTAGATATAAACACACAGATTGAAATCAATGTGGACCAAAAATTAGCCATTTGTCCTTGTTATTGATATTGGTTAAATGAGAGAAATTAAACAAAAATGAATAATACATTTAGATTAATTCTTCGGCGCCCTTTGTCCCGAGGAATTAATGAAGGTTAGTCAATAATGGCGAACGTAGATTATAGAAAGCTAGGCTAGTGATGGGTGGCTAAGTGAGCTTAAAAAGACTAATGACGGTCTAGTGGGGGATTGTAATAGATATAAGACTGGTGCGTGCAGGCTGGGCAGCGAGAGGTTGGGTTAGAAGTACGCATGTTAACGACTGTGGAGTTTGGTTGGTGCGTGCAGGAAATGTCAAAATCTTGCCTCTTGCTGACGTAGTGCCTCTTGCCGGATGCCGCGCACCTTCAGCATTCCCGCATGGAATGAGGAAATGTTATCATGGTGTATATAACTTGCTTTTGGGGGTTTAAGGGGCCCCCGGATACGTTTTTTTCAGATTAGTTTTGTCATGGTTTCACAAAGAAAGTAGACATAGCGTATGAACTGGCAATTGTATTTTACCTGTAGCCTTGTAAAAATTTTACTCCAAATGATGTGAATGGTATGATAATTCTTATTGCTGTTCCTCACGTTTGTTGCAAATCTGTAATATACCTCTTTAATACATCATGCTTGTTTGTAATGACCATTAAAGTTCATACACGAATTTGAATTTTTGCTAAGCATGTGATCTGAAACGGTCGAAAGTAGTTATTTGGCAAGTAATTCTTAACATCCATAACTGCTTAAACTACTAAACAGCTGTTCCTTAACATAATTACATCAAAAAAAGCATAATTAATATCATTTGTATATGATAAAAAATGATTGTATATGATGTAAAATTCATTTTACAATTTTATTATGGCTTGACGCTGAGAAGCGTTTCTTTGATCCTTGTCAACATTATCAAAGGCAGTTCGAATTGTTAAAAGTGAGAAAGAAGGTAAGAAAGTTGCTAAAGAGGCCTAACAGCTGAGTGGAAAGCGCTTCGGATTCGTACTCCAGAGGTTCCGTGTTCGATCCCCGGTGGAGGCGGAAACAAATGAGCAGAGTTTTTCACCCTGATGGTCCCCGTTACCTAGCAGTAAATAGGTACCTGGGAGTTACAGCTGGGCCGCGGGGACGCTAAGTCCCGAAATCGTCTCAAGATGACGTAAAGATAACCTGCATGGGTGGATTATGAACTTAAACCCTGATAGCACAAATATGCAAAATAATTTTAAATGCCGTTTCCAAATTACTTTACTAAAGTTAAGCTAGCAAATTAACTAAAACTAACCGATTTAAACTCAAGATAACATTCCATTGACCTAGGGAGTATGGGGTGTGAACTGTGGACCCCCGAGCGTGAGGCCGATGCTCTATCGACTGGCCAATGAGTAGTCTTGAAAATCTATATTTTCAAGATAAAATTATATGAACAGGATATACTGAGAAAATGTGTGGGTTGCGACTCGCAAACCAGCTCGTTCGTTCGTTCTGGCTCGTTCACCAGCGAACGCCGGCACCGCAGCACAAGAAAGGTTTCATTCTATCGTTACAGAATGTTAGGTACAAGCTGCATTTATGTTAGGCTAGTCTACAATACTGTAACGTCGATATATGGACGTGAGCATACAAGCCTTCGTACAGCACATGCTAACAGGGTCATCTCAAACTGTTGATAAATGGAAGGGGGGGGGAAGAGATTGCACTCTGTATTCTTTCGTCTCCGAGTAGCAGATAGTGTTGCGTACGTATAATTTTGCGAGTCTACACGATTCAGCATCATGGTGATTGAGAACGTGGGTTGGGGGCCACAATGAGCCCACATGATGACACAGGAGCTGGCAAGAGTGCGGGTGGTGTGAGGCGATGGTGGCTGGGCCAGGCTGGGGGCGACCACGCCAACGGTTAGTCTCTGCGGCTTAACACCCTCCCGCTCTCCCCACACACACTATCCCATGTTGTCTTCTCCCCCCCCCCCCACTCTAAAGATTAATGGGGAACCCAGTGAGTTCGAGCTTTACTATGACCTCATGCGGAGTGGCAGCAATGCGTATTGCGTACAAAGGATTGACGTCCTTCGTCAAAGTCCTCCCTGGCCCCGGGTAGGTTGTGGCGTGTGTGGGAACGTTCTCTTGGTCTAGCCTGACGGTTACGGTACGCTGGGGTTTAAATGCCCCACCTGGACATAGTCACTACTCCCTCCCTGCCCCTCCTTCGTCCTTGGTTCTGCTTAGGTCCTCTCCTCCACCCTCCTCTTCCCCCACCGTTCCTCCCCCTCCCCCAAATCCCCTCCCAACAATCTCGCCTTTTTTTGTGGCAGTGTCCTTGCACCTTACATTCGTCGGGGTACTTCTTGATAAGGAGAATGAGATGGATGAACTGGGTGACTGTGAGAGGTAAAGGTCCGGTGGCACATGGTAGCAACAGAGCATGGTGTATGGATGTACACAAGCCTTCAGTTTAGCCTAAAACGTCCTTAAAGTTCTGGTGGTCTGGCAGACCGTTTCCTCGAAGCTGAAAGGAGGATGCGAGATATCCTGTAACTAGGTCACTTGCGCTGTGACATAATGCTTAGTCAGTTGTGCACTGCATAACAAATGACTAAACTACCTCACGATTTGCTTAGCTAAACGAACTAGAGGGTTCAGTTCCTGAACCGATTATGTGCCTCTGTATCCTTTACACCACCGCCCACGGGATGGGTATGGGGTGCATAATAAAGAAAGAAATTGAATTACCTTCACGGGATGGGCAAGGTCCACTACCGTCCACGTGATGGATATGGGGTAGGTCTCTTGAGGTTATCTTGAGATGATTTCGGGGCTTTTAGTGTCCCCGCGGCCCGGTGCTCGACCAGGCCTCCAAACCCAGGAAGCAGCCCGTGACAGCTGACTAACACCCAGGTACCTATTTTACTGCTGGGTAACAGGGGCATAGGGTGAAAGAAACTCTGCCCATTGTTTCTCGCCGGCGCCTGGGATCGAACCCAGGACCACAGGATCACAAGCCCAGCGTGCTGTCTGCTCGGCCGACCGGCTCCCTCCCTCCGACCGGTCTATACTAAATGAAGAAATAATTATGAATTCTGTTCCTGGTAGAGAATGGGAGCGATAATACCACTGATTTGAATAGAGTATGATGCAAAGACTCGCTTGTCCCCTCCCCCTGGCCTCCCGTCCCCTCGGCAGGAGGAGGACGCGATGCATTATACAAATGGCACATTGTTGATCGACCGAACACTTGTAAGAGTGCCGAACGCGGTTGGTTCCAGTGGGTTTGAGGTAAACAAATCCACAAGGGCCGTGACGAGGATTCGAACCTACGTCAGAGATCATCCGAGACGCTGCCTTAATCGACTGAGCTACGACATGGTAATAGAGTTGAAACCAGAAGTTGTACCAAACTTTGTTCATTGATGCATCACGCTATTGTGATTTCTGTGGTTTGAGGTAACTCGGCCCTTGCCAGATTAACGAAACCCCGGGGAGGGATGAGGCTTCTGTGAGGTGTATAATCACCAGTTTTGAGGATTGTTGTTGTTGTTAAAGATTCGCTACCTGGAACAAGAAGTTCCAAGTAGCACGGGCTATGGTGAACCCGTAGTGGATGTTATTGTTTTTAGTTTTGAGGAACACAGTACCTTAATTTTTTATGGGATCTAAAACTTGCACTGTTTGCATCGATATCCTCTTTCCGTTAGTAAACAGACTTGTTTGGGATCGTCCAATGTTTTTTCTTTGCACGACATCAATAATAATAAGTGTTCGCTATATAGTGTAGCACCATCCTGGTTTAGGCAGCTTTGGGTGAGGTATACTGAGCTTGTCACCAGACTTCCAGTTTCCGACCGTGGAAAGGGGAGGGGTGGAGGAAGTTAGTTAGTTTAGTTTAGTTCATTTATTATGCACCCCATACCCATCTTGTGGGCGGTAGTGGAAAGGGTTACAGAGGCACATAATGGGCTCAGGGACTGAACCCCACAATTCATTTAGCTAAGCAAGTTACAATCTTGATGAGCTAGTTACAAAATTCAATATAAGTCGTCACATCAACAATGGGTTCGAGATCGACCTCAAGTACAGGTTCTAAATTAAGCAACTGACATATGTGGAGAGCTAGTGTCAAAATTTATATGTTGTCCTGCACACCGCCTCCATCCAGTGGGCAGCGGTGATAGGTTACAATCGCTCAGTTACTACCTACAGTTAGCAAACTGGGGATATTTGGCTAAAATTTCTGGTAGCAGGGCGGGGGAAATTAGGTTATAGTTAAATGAAATAAATTTGAATGAAAGTTGTAGAAATATAGGAGGGTGGGCGTGGTAGGGTGCATAGTGTGTTTGTACAAAGGGGCTAGGTACCTCCACACTGGAATAGTGAAGTGTGATCTTGGGTTGTGAGGTGGGTGGTGAGAACGTGACACCGGAGACTGGGTCAGCTGTGGGGTGTCTGGGGATGATGAGAGTTGAGTTACACCCACGTTAGTACCCGATGTTCCTCTCATTCCTCCCATGAAGAGAACACAACTGCACAATATGGTGCAAATTTATTTTTATATATTTATACAAGAGTTCTTACATTCTTGTACTGCCACTAGCACGCATATAGTTTCGGGCAAGTCCTTAATCCTAATTTTCGCGCGCGCACACACATCCCCTAGGAAGCAGCCCGTAACAGCTGTCTAACTCCCAAGTACCTATTTACTACTAGGTTAACAAGGGGCATGAGGGTGAAACAAACTACCCATTTATTTCCGCCTCCGGTGGGGATCGAACCCTCAGGACTACGAACCCCGAGCGTTCTCCACTCAGATGTCAGGCCCCCAAATGAGTTTTATAATAAGTAGGGTAGTCTTCACTTAGTCGGGTTCAGGACAGATTCCCCTGGTAGGGCGAGACGTTGTGTGGCACATTTCCCTGTATCTGATGCCTCTGTTCACTTAATATGATTGGCACTCTGCAGTAGACAACTGTTATGGGTTGCATCATATAGGTCAGTAGATGGTCAACGGGACGTCAATAATTCTTAACAGGCTTCCTGTCCCCAACAATGCATTATTATTAAAATAGCTTCACTGAAAAGGAAAATAAGAGATTCTCTATCGAGACCACTTTTGACATGGGTGCCCATCCTGAAAATAAATTGCATTGAAACCGTGGAATTATTTGTTTACTTCTCTTACAAATGCTGACGGCATGATCGGTATTTCCGTCCACCTCTTGCTGCTGGCTGCGTGCGTTGGCCTGACCCGTGAGCTGGCAGCGAGGTGTTCGGAGAGTTTGTGTGGGCGTGTCTGGAGGGGTTTACACGCCTGGGGGTACTTGGTATACCTCCAGTATATCTGGAGTGAGTTCTGGCAGTTCTTCTACTCCTCAAGCCCAGCCTAGAATCCGGCTTGATATGGTAACGCGATTCAAAATGTTGTTAGATGGTGGGAAGTTGGTGCAAATTCAATTCCCTTCCCCTCATCACTTCAGTTCTTCCCCCACTCGTCTTTGCTAAGTGCCTGGCCAAGATAACACCTTCCCCCCTCCCCCCCCCCCACCACACATGTTGTCACAAGATTCAGCTGTGAGCGTCGAGCTTGTCTGTGTCCCAGTGCCTCCTGATACGTGAGATAAAGGACCACTTTTTGACGCCCTTGTGTCAAGCCCTTGACTCGCCCTCACTCGCAGCTGAAGAGTTCTTCGTCCAGCTGAAGGGTTAGGGAGATCATCACTGGATGATTCAGCTCAGTGTTTCTGTGCTAACCGTTCATAAGGCTATGGGTATCTCCTCTCTCTCTCTCTGTCGTCTCTCTCTGTCTCTCTCTCTCTGTATAAATATAAATAAATTATATATAAACACGGACTGAACGGGGTGAGAATAGCTTGAGGTACTTAAGCTGTGTATTTATTAACACCCTTTGTGTGTATTTATACCTCAATAAACTTATTTCAATTCAACCTGCACACTATAGGTGCGCCCCAGCACACGTCTTAAATCCTTTTAATACATCACGTTAATGCTCTTTCTTTGTGCATATAAATCAGTATGATCATTACTTAAAGGATCTAATCTTGCTGAAGCGAAGAATAGGCTAGTTATTCGTTTCATATTATTCAAACCTTCGCTAGGCTAGACTACATTCTTCGTTGCGTTAAGCTTCGCTATAAAAATGATTGTTAATCGTCTTAGAGCTGCCGTGCGAGGGGGGGAGGGTTGGTACCTGTGGGAGGGGGTGGCGGAGGGTTGGTACCTGTGGGAGGGGGTGGCGGAGGGTTGGTACCTGTGCGAGGGGGGGGGCGGAGGGTTTTGAATTGAAATAAGTTAATTGAGGTAAAATACACACAAAGGGATAAGGTAGCTCAAGCTCTTTCCGTTCAGTACAACGTGTTCATACATATATAGACACATCACAAACAATAAACATATTACCGAACATTCTGAGAGATAAACATGTACATTTCTTCCCTATGGGCGGAGGGTTGGTAGCTCTACTGCACACGTGAGCAGTGTTGCCCAAAGGACGACTTAAAATTGGGTGTTAACCTTATCTTATGTATGACTTGAGAACCACGAGGCATGGCAGGATGTGCAAATGGCCCAGTTTAAAAGAGGTGCAATAGGTACGCCGAGAGAACTCATAAACATCAAAGACCGAAGACTTTTTCAACAGTATCCACACATAAAGGGCATAACTAGCCGACGTTTCGCAGTGTTCAAGAGAGAGAACTTGATAATCACCTTCAAAAGATACCTGATAAACCAAGCTGTGGTATACGTCTTAATCCGGGTTCCGGTAGAACTACTACTCCCGAAACCCTCTCCGGTTATGCTCCAGGTATACGTTAAAGTACTAGCAGGCGTGTCGAACATCCTGGTTGTCTAGACTACCAACTAGGACGCCTGGTCGGAGACCGGGCCGCGGGAACGCTCATTCTAGGAATCATAAAACAAGGGATGCCTAGCAGTTATGCTTTGAAGTAATCATTTGCACAATGTTGACTGAATTATGGCTGTTAACAAAACCAAGTTTAGTAACATTTCTTTGACGAGAGGATGACGCTATATTACAATATTATCACCCTTCCAGGGCTTTCTGGACGGGACCTGACAGCCGGAACACTACAGTCCTTATAGACGAGATAAACAGGGTATTATTTGGTTCGACTGTACAAAAAATAAAAGCATGTGCATCCATGTACGTCGCATTCCGATGTGTTAAGAAACTTCCTGGTTTAGAGCGGAATGGTACATATCTGGTACACCACCTTATGGGCTCATCTGCCGTGCTACCTCTTAGGTGGCTAATCTTAATAACTTCATCATTAATTAATTGCTAGTGTTATTTTTTTTACTGTGATATTAATTGTGGTATAGCCCCTGAGCTGTGAAGTGTTGGGTGTCCCTCGCGTTTCTCCCATCTTCAGTTGTATCTCAAACGGTATCTGGTAGGAAATCTTTTACATCGTAGTCATTAGCCTCTCATTCTCCGTCAGAAGTTGACCATTTGTTTAAAACAAGTTTTTTTTTATAATTCATATTAATGTTAAGTTGGCGCCACTGTTGATGTGAAGAATTACCAATATTATCGGTAATAGACTTGATTGCCTTGAAGATTGTCGTATCTGCTGATTTGAGAAGCCATTGATACGTATGTTTCTGTTACAACACGGTTACCACAGCTTACCAAATGAGTCTAAATGACCCAGAGACAGCCGCAACTATGTGCTTTGGGGTCCCCTTCCCCCCCACCCCCCCGCTGGCTCCCCACACAAGTGAGGAAAAGTTAAGCTTACAAATCCTTGTGCGGATCGAGGCGACCAGGTGACTCAGCCAGTGGCGAACCGCACGTCGTAACTGCCTTGTTTACGGTATTTGCCAACTGTTTCTTAGGCTAGGAATCGGTTGGTTACAACCCTATGGCATCCGAGCCTTTGCCCCCACCAGCCCCTGCCCCCCACCCAGTCCTAGCCTAGCGACCCGCCGTTAGCGAATCCAAAGGACTAGAGTTTAATTCCCCGCTGAGGCAGAAAGAAATAGGCAAAATTTCTTTACCCCTGGAAGTCTAAATTTTTCCCATGTCATGCAGCGTAGGTTTAGATTCATCTCTAAATGGCTAAATTGTTCACAGCCTAGAATGTACTGCTCGCGTGTCCGCGTCTTTGCCACATACGGCTGTGCCTCTGGATTCCCTCACAAACTCATTACATTAGCAAAATCAATTGCTCGAGGATATATCATTAGTGGGATAGCTCAAGGCAGGGTATACATGACAAGCTAGTTACTAGATGTTGTCAGTCTGCTGATTCTTGTGATGGCCAAACTACAACTCGGAAAATGAAGAGCGACGAGGTCCCTCCTGGACCAAAATGGAGAAACGACGTAGTTTCTTAATTGTCTGATTATTGGGGTTGGTCATCATATCTTCAGCCATATTGACTCGTCTCTGCGTACTGATTGTTACTCGCTCCATACAAGTGTTTGACACGTGTCAGTCACGTCTCATTATGTCATTGTCATGA
>WNGS01162157.1:7514408-7534426 GCA_020271785.1 Procambarus virginalis
ACCAAATACAGATATCATGCAGTTATTTCTCTTTATTTTTCCTGAATCAGATTCAGAGTTGTAAAACTGAAGTTAACTCATCAGAAACTCAACACAATTTTAATTTCTCTTCGTGGAATTTTCCAAAACGACGTACGTATACTGTAACAAGAGTTCGAACCCTTCATAAATGATGAGTTGTAAAATACCACACAAACCACCATTTGCTGAAGGGCATATGAAGATACAGTACTGCATATTATCATTCCTACATTGTAACCATTTTATTTAATCACCTTAAATCTAATTCCATAGTGAAATAATTTTGTATAACCATAAATTAATTGCAGCATGGAAACACAAGCATTTAGTGAAGGCTAATACTGTACTGTACTGTAAGGTAAAAATGTACATATTTCTGCAACTTGCACTCCAGCTTCTCAAGGAGCATTACACAGGTGAAGTCTGAATATATATTAATACTTGATGGTATTTAAAATAATATTGATTTTTATTAAATATTGTACTGTATTTCACTTCGTTTTATGCACATGAAGATGCAAAATTCAGACATGCATACTATTTGGGTACCCAACAGTACCTGGGTCTCTCTCTCTCCTTCTCCCTACCTCAGAAAATGTAATGTTACAAAAAGATGAGTACCAACTATGGAAAGCTGGAATTCATCATTTAACTTTTGCCTTGGAAATTTGAGTGTGAAGCCGACTCCAAGTGTCTGACCATTTAACTTGGACAGACATTCCTTTTCATATACATAAACAGTACCGTATGCTAGATGGGGTACCCACCTATGTCAACCCAATTTCCTCCCCCTCTTCACCTTCTTCCCTCCCCTGCACCTAGGAAAATTTAATTTTATGAAATAAAGAAAAGCTGCTAAAACTTTTCTGAAAACAAATCCCAAATTTTAAACCATGTAAATTGCAGGGGGGTCACTATAGGTGTTGATATTTCTTTGTGTGCGTCCTCCCAATTGGCACATGACACTCATACCCTTCATATGAATGTTGTTAAAGCTGGATGAAACTAACCTCAAGCCTCTGGCCCCTACCTCAGACAGTCCAATATTTTTTTTTTTTTTAAATAATATAATCTGATAGTATATGATATTATAATTTTTATTTTTATAAATAATTGTTAAGCAGTCATTTTGGGGCAGCCTGTACACTAAAGTGACTTGAGCCATGCCTGGAATCTTGCAGGCATGTCATCATCTTGCAAGATCTAGCTCATCTTGTAACATTGTCAGTCCTCCATCAGGGTTCAGGATTAAATAGATCTATACAGATAACAATGAACCTTATTTAATGTCGACCCAGTTTACATCATATCGCTTTTTACGTCCACACGGAAACAAAATAAATTTAAACCTATGCATCAGACGGAAAACGGTCCAGTTTTCTTTATTTTCCAATGAAGGATAATGAAACTGGAAACCTATGGTACTTACAGAATGGGAAAGTACTATATATGAGATCTAACTTAAATATATTGTCAATGAAACTATTTACCTATATACATAAAACAAAAACTTTTTGTTTACTGAAATATTAAATAATAATGTACTGTAGTTAAAACCTAAACTAGAAGTTGTCAGTTTCACGAGACGATTTTCAGGAACCTATCCTGTGTGTTAAGGTTCACCTATACTGTACTACATAGGTTAAGTTCACTTTTAAGCAGTTTTGCTTAACTGGAGCATGTCATATGATGGCTTTTACTTGCATAAAACAGCTAATGTTTATTTCAACATTATTTTCTTTAAAATTACCCTAATGGTGGTAGTAACAGGAAAATCTGATCACTGGCTATCTTGTCCATATCTGCAGCAGTTGAACTTAATAAATTAATTTTAATGGGGGACAGAAAGCCTCTGTATATACAGTACATACATTAGGCTCATATCAAGGTCTCCCTTCCCCAAAGGTTGAATTACTGACCCCTCCCTCGGATACACCTACAACAGTTGCAACTCCTGGGGTATGTACTTTATTTACTGCTATGAACAAAGCCATTGGGTGAAATAGCCCACCCAGTGGGCAAAAGGTTTAAGAACGACATTGATTTGGCACTGATGTTGAATATTTCTCCCACTGAGCAACTAGTGTATTTTTATCCCACCTGATGATCAATCCTCGGGATCCTCACTTGTGAGCCAAGAACATAGCCACTGTCTTACCTTACTGGTAAGACTTACTGTCTTATCTTACTGGTAAGACTTACTGTCTTACTTACTGTCTTACCTTACTGGTAAGACTTACTGTATTTCTTACCTTACTGTCTGGTAAGACTTACTGTCTTAACAGTGGTAAGACGGTAAGAACATACCGTCTTACCACTGTCTAAGATTAAGTGCATTATGGAGGTTACAGAAAATAATTAAATAAAATTTAAGTCTAGATTGGTACCTATGAATTTTTACCCCATTGACATGGAGTCTCAAGGATTTCAGAGTACTACTACGCTTTCTCTTATACCGTCCAGAATGATCTCTAGGACCACTTGAATATTCTGTACCATAGACAGTGCTATATAATCCTGGCTCAGTGTTTTATTTAATAATTTATTCAGAATTCAGACTGGCTCAGGCTGTTCGCTGTAAGCGTTGCAGCCTGGAAAAGACAATATTGGCGACTGACCCTAGAATTCTCTATTTTGTTTCAGAAGGCAAGGGCCATAGGGCCATCCATACAGCTAAATGGGAAAGTTGGAACTCCTCTGTCTCCACCATTAAAGTTGACAACCTTCTCCCTCAGGTCTGGAAGATCCATTAGATTGCTGATAAATTTGTTCCAGACCTATCGCCCTTGTCATTCATCTCCAATGTTCTTGAGTCTTGTACTTGGTCTTTTGCACTCGCCTCTAGCTCCCCTTATAACAATCTCTTCTCTCTCTGATCTCCAGTCTGCCCTGTCCCTCTGTGGTTCTAAGGAGTGTGCTTAGAGGGCATTCATTATGAAGATGCTTTGCCATCTTCCCTCAAGGTACTTTCAGTATTTACTCAATGTTAATACAGTACAGTAATTGTATTTGGAAGATGTCGTCAGTCACTGATGACTGGCTTGAGTCATCAGGGACTCGAATGAAATGTTCTTCCTATTTGGAAACCTGATACTCTAGGGACCTTTCCTAAGGATTTCGTCCCCTGCCCTGACGAGCTGCATCTGCAAGCTTATTGACCTTATGGTCAATGTCCGTCTTATGTGGTTCTCAGAATGTTGCAAGTTCCTCTTTCCCTCCACATTGGTATTTCACAAATGTTGCAGCATGACTGATGTTTTGTGGACCTACTGTAGAGGTCTAGTTGTTCTGCCTTTGCAACAAAGACCTCCGTGGTTGCTGTACTTTTTGACCTGGAAAAAGGTACAATGTTTTGTCCCGGCTTCGTTCTTTTGACCTTCGGTGACATCTCCCACTCGTCCTTTCCTGCTTCCCCTCTCAACGTTCTCTACCTCCTTTTCCCAGTTCGAATGTGTTCCCAAGTGGTTGTGTTCCAAGCACTACTATTTTTCTCATTGCCCTAAAGTCTTGCTTTCTTCCCTATGATTTTCTTGGCCCTTATGTTCATAATCTCTCTGCTGCTAATGGGATGACTCCCCTTTCCCCCAAAGTCAGCTTCAACTCCACTTCCAATTGATTCTGTATCATCCTGGACCACCGTTATGGCTTCAGGTTCTCTACTTTCAAGACTTGTGCTACGACTTTTATTTAGAAGCAGGTTGTTCTTCGTCCCCCATTGTCGCTCAACAGTAGTCCCCTTCTCTATGAAGATTCTAAGATTTTGGAGTTGACCTTTGACATTCGCTTGTCTTGGTCACCTCATATCTCTTACCTCTGTGTTAGATGCTCTAAGGCAGTTACATTACTAAGTCTTGTCCCATACGTCCTACGGTGCTAAATAGACACGCACTCCTATTTGCACTCCTCTTTCATGCTGTCTAAACTGGATTATATCTACCCTACCTATTCCATTTGACATCTTGATATTCTGCACCATGCTAGGTTATGCCTTGCCTCTGGTGCCTTTCATTCGTCCCTTACCCTGAGCTTGTATATTAAAATTGGCATCTTGTCACTTCAGGATCATCTGGATTGATGCTGTACTGCCTTCACTACGTTTCTCAGTTTCTGAAACATCCTCATTCTCGCTTTTGCTGGGCTTTGGCTGTTCCCCCTCTAGTAGACCTTGTTCCCTTTTACCACCCTTCCACCCTTTTTCTGTACATGTCTCTTGCAAGCATTTCTTTCAGCTTTTCAATATCTCTCCTCGTGTCGTCCCATCCTTGCTCCCTGCTTGCTCCAACACTTGCAAGTTTTGCAAAACTTTGACCCACATTGTAAAGACTTCTACCCCTCCTATTGTTATGAAATGCCTTTTTCCTCCACTCAAATTATGTTGCCCCTCTTTACAGATGGGTCCAAGTCTCCAGTGTTGGATACTCTGCAGTCTTTCCAGACCAAACATGTACATGCCCACTTTCAGAGGCTAGAATCTTCATGGCTAAATAGTATATGATTTTTTCTCTCTCCGTTACCTACTTTTCCTTCAACGCTATCATTGTGGTTGAATCTTGCAGTGCTTTCCTGACTAGTAATTTCATCTTGTGCATCCTGTGGCAATTGAAATCCAACGCTGACTGTTTCTAATCTCTAGCAGATCTAAGCAGGTTGAGTTTTGCTGGCTTCCCTACTATATTGGTGTTTGCACTTATCCTATTTCCCAAAAAAGGAATTCCTTATTCCAATTTCTACCCATTTATTCTTAGCTCTGTGACCACTGGCAGGGTTGTTGGTCTTGTGTTACTGGTGACAAAGTGCATGCTCTTAAGGATAGCCTGTCCCCTTGGCCTTACTCCTACCACCTAGTTGGAAATGACTAGTGAGGGTACGTATTGGCCATACACGTTTAACTTTGGGGCACTTCAAGGAGCAGGGTGGCATTCCATTAATGTCCCCTCTTAGAGTTGTGCATCTTTGATTTTCAGGACATTCGTGTCTTGCTTCCACACCATCCCCTGCAGTCATTTATCCCTCGGTTCAAAGTCACAGGATATTCAAAATGTGCAAAATATCACTAAAGATACCAATACAAGAATAAACGTGAACAAGACGAGCGATATCGAAGATATCAGATTCACCAAGGGTTTGTCCCTTGGTGAATCCGATACCTTTGATATTACTAGTCTTGTTCACGTTTGTTCTTGCATTGGTATTTTTGAGTGATATTTTACACCTTTTTGAATATCCTGTAACTATGATTGTGCTACATAGTCTCTTGCCATCTTGGTGCCTTCTTTTGATAATTACAGGTCCTTGGGTGTTTTTTTATCTTGCCCTAAACAATATGTAGGCAATTTAACTTCATAAGGCGTTTTGTACACAAGTGAAATGATTGCCATAACAAACTGCAGTCAATCTCATCACTTAGGCCACCAACATGGTAGCAAAATTTAAAAAAACAAACATTACAAAATTTTGTTTACGATGCTTGTCCAGAGTAATACATTTCTATTGTATCTGCAGATACACCAAGGCTATTACTTTATTGAAGGTAATGTAATGTATTTTTTCAGTAGCATTTAGATGTGCCCTTTAATTCTTCTTTGATCTTAAACAAGGTAGATTATGGATGTCTTCCATACTTGGCAGCATGTCTGTTGACATTTTGAGCATTGTCTATATAGTACCAGCAGGATATCTACCTCAAAATGACAAGATACTGCCGAGCATTTGTCATTCTAGATTCAGCTACCTCAGAACAAAATGTTTCCAAATTGCATAGGCCATGGTGAGCCCATAGTGGACTTACCTGGCACAGGAGCTGGGCTGTAACTGTAAAGCTGAGCATTTCATGAGTGTTGGGAGAGAAAGTGATACATGTATTGTATATACAAGTCAAAAGATGCTTGCATGTAAGGTACAGACCAGCAAACCTTTCAAACTACATGTGGCACTGAATGTTGTGTGTGGAACGTCCAATGCCATTGTGTTAAAACGCTGGAAGTGTTTTGACGTATATAGTGTACATCTGAAAACAGTATGACACCAGTGTATAAATGCATTTGGTTAGCCTATAATCATGCTTCAAAATACTGTAGGTTTTTATTTTGTACAAAATATTTCCATTTGAAAAGTCATACATCTTGAATTATATTACACAAACTGAAATACATTAAAAGTAAAATATAACTTAAATTTTAAGTGATTATAGCAGTCTAGTGATCAATACCAGTCTAGTAACAATCTAGTGATAGCTTTAGCTCATTTTCTGCAGATACACTGTACAGTATTTACATGGAGAAAAATGCTCCACATATGCTAGATTCTCACATCATGAAGCAAAGGAAATCAACTTGCCATATTACCCAACATGAGAATGAAGCAATGCTTCCAAGATAAATTGACAACATTCACCAGTCTAAAAACTTAAATACATTAGCATTTTTAACACTTTTACATTCTGATACCGCAAACGCATTATTCATACTGAAACTAAACGTAACGATACTAAAACATGTCATCTCATCGCAATTCGTAAACTTATATTATGCATGACGGCGACAGAAATAACATGCAAACATTTCAACATCAAATTTATAAGAGAAAATCTGTGGGCGCCGTGATGACTGTTTGAACCTAAGCAGTGGGTGTTCCCACACACAGGATTCATTCTACTGATTGATTGATGCAGTCACATTAGTGTGATTACTCTTTGTATCAAATTTATAGCTATAACCCAACAAGTAACTTAGAAAACATTAAATGATTGTAAACTTTTTTTTTTTGCATCCCTGAGCCACCCATGGATTCCAGAAAATTTACTGTCGAGAACATCCAGAGAGGCCTGATCACCAAAGTGTTAGCTTTACAATTTTCACTTTCTTTTGAGTAATAAATGTATGTATAATTAGATTTCTTGCTGAAAATTTATAACTCCGGAAGGCAACAGCTGTAATTACCATGCCTTCTCAAAAGGAACGTTAAGAAACAATGGAGATGGTGATTACAGCTGCTGAAGTCAACCAAAAAGTAAAATTTTAAAGTAATTGAAACTTATATGGAGTATTGCTCGGCTAATTACTAAAATTCAAAAGGTGACTTTTGAAGACTAATTCCAACTTTCTGGTAGGATTAGTTAAAATTTAACACCGATTTTAAAGCACACAATGAGATTTTCTATATTGTATCGGAAGAACAAGTAAAATTTGAATGAGATTTTCTATATTTGTATCGGAAGAACAAGTAAAATTTGTCTTCTACAATTAACAAAACTTTTTACTGGAACTAAAATAAACATTCATTTGTATAGCTGAATGGAATTTCTAAATTAAATGCAATCATTGGTAATTTGGTTCAGAGTTTAAGGTAATGGGTTGAGGAGGACCCAAGACCGAGGGATCACCCATCTCCCCTGGTGCTATTGGCTTGAACTGATCTGAAGCAAAGCGTGTGAGAAGGATACCAACACCTTCAATCATGGCTAGTAGCATTCCACCAATAACTGCACTACCTGCCATTGCTGCTGCTCCACCTGCAAGTAAAAGCTGTAAGTTAAATAGAATATTAAAAAAAGCAAGTTTTTCACAACACATTTAAGTATCTGATCAAGAATGCAAACCCTGTATAGTACTATATTATTAGCCAAGGAGAAATTTAGACTGATTTAGGCAAGACAGAGAGGGAGGGGATAGGGGGAGGCTTCAAAGCTTTTCAGAAAGCACACAGTATCCACCCTCACTCAAGGAGGGTGGGTGGGTGTGTGTGTAATATATGATATACAGTGGTACCTTGGATTACGAGGTTTCTGGTTATAAGTTTCTCGGGTTATGAGCAGGATTTGCTTGGAAAATTTGCATCGGGATACGAGCGTGTTGATATGCATACGGGCCGACCTAGCACGTGGTAGCACAGCGATCGCCCCTCAGTTTACCAGTGCATCACGCTCAGTGACTATCCTGCCTGAATTCTTCACCAGGAATTACAGTGTTTTGTTGGATATTTGAGCATAAAAGTTAATATATATCTCGCAATGGGTTCCAAGAAAGCCAGTGGTAAGGTTCAACCTAGAAAATAGTTGAGTAGAGAAAGAGAGGATCCCTTCCTCATTAAGAAAATGTGTGAAGTATGGGAAGAATTGCAAAGTTTTGTTGAAAAAACTCGCCCAGATAAAGCTGTAGCAGGCCATTGCATTGACCTTTTAAATGACAATGTGATGTCTTATTACAGACAGTGTTAAAATGTAGGGAAAAACAAATGTCTAGACAGTTTCTTAGTAAGACAAGCAAGCAGTGAGCCACAAGCACATCCTAGTGGTATGCAGGCAAAACATGCCAGCAAATGCACTCCAGAGAGGTGCTCACTGCCTGATGTTATAATGGAAGGGACTCCCCTTCCAAACTGTAACACCTCTCTCCCCCCTCCCACCTTCTTCATACACCAACAGCAGTCATCAGCAAGGGCAAGTAATAACTTGAACATACTTTTGTAGTGTAAATTTAAAATTTATATATAAAATTTAGTTTGAAGTGAGGTTTTTGGGTAGTCAGGAACAGATTAATTAATTTCCCATTATTTCCTATAAGGAAATTGGCTTCGGTTTTCGGGTTACAAGCCGTCTCCAGGAACAGATTAAACTCTTGAACCGAGGTACCCCCTGTATATATAATTATGGTATATTGTTGCCAAAAACATACCATGAATTTAAGGTAGCAGTTATAGTAAACGTGAGTTATGTATCTAGTATAGAACCCAGAACTAAAGCCATATGATGCTTGCTAAATGATGTACCACAATGATAAAACATCTGATAAATTGACACACATTCAACAATGATTAAAACAAAAAACAAAGGTTTTTTCACTTTTACTATACTAAAGTCAATAAACCCAGCACTAATATGGAGGATAAAGAGGAAAACAATTTAAGAAAATATGGGCAGAATGCTCTGATGAAATAGATATATTTCATCAATAAATAATTAACTTGTAGGAATAAAAAAAAAAAAAGATTACCCTGTTCGATTATCCTCTAGATTAACATTTTGAAAGAGGTTGTAAGACAGCTGTAAAGAGGTTAGGCAAGCGCAGAACAAACTTCGTAAGCATACCCATCCAACTCTCAAGCACAGACTGGATACATGTACTTAAAAGTACAAAATCTAATCTAAATTAACAATGGATAAAACACAATCTTCAAGACCTCATAGTAAAGATAAAAGTTTGGGGAGAGAAGGGGGAAAAAAGGGAGCACAAAACCAATGGGACAATAAAACGTTCAAAATAATATTGTGCAGGATCAATATCTCGGCCCTGTAGGAACAAGAACAATGGCAGTGTAAAATATCTACACAAAAGTCAGAAGCTTACTAAATAGATCTGACACGTTGTGCATATACACCGAGGTTGAGAATCCTGGCATTACTAAGAACAACTAAACCTGAAGAGATAACAGAATAGGAATTCCACCTTTCAGAAAGGCCAGAACAGTAACAGGTCATGTAATACCATACATAAAAGGACTCGACAGCAACCAATAACAAGGAATCAAACATGGGATGCTCAGAATCTGTGGAGCAAAATGGTAGTAAACTAAGGAAATGTTTCATAGCACAGTAACAGAAGAGGAGGCTATAGCTGAATCACAGGTCCTGTAACGGATGATTTTACCACAAGACAATATACTGTGAATATAACAGCGCACACATATGAGTAATGTCTTGATCTTATAGAGAATACAGCATGTAACTGATGCCCACCCAGAGGAAATAGAATTGTAAATTTTTGTGCCAACAACAGAAGACAAAAATCATATCGATAGATGTTTAACCCTACATATGATCACAATTTATCGAGATTCAATACAAAGGTCCAGGATGATCACTTATATAAGGTAGCCAACGAAGATTATCAAAGAATGAGAGCAATTGCAAAATACCTTCTGGGAGCGAGTCAAAATATTTGACTCAAATATTTGAGTCAAAAATATTTTTATCAAATTCATTTTTTATCCGATCGACCTCGGGATAGTTTCAAAATAAGCGCCTTTAAAATGCGCACAATTTGAAGCCAAAATGAAAGATGTAACACGAAACCTGATGTCAGAACACTTTAAAGATTATAAATACGTTTTTGGGTCTAAATTTTAAATTTTAAAATATTTGGTTAAATTCTATTTATTGTGCTATTATTATGGGACTAATTTTAAAAAATGCGCCTTTATATTGTGAACAATTTGATACCAAAACGAGCGATGTAACATAAAAATTGATGTTATCAAACTGAACGAGTATACACATTGGGTTGTGGTGTGCAAATTGGTGCTCTTTCTCGGGTAACTTTAGGCTTTGCTGCGGTGAGTCTCTCCAGGCTTTTGGACATTATATGCATATACATCTGCAGGTAATTTAATTGTGAACACAATGATACCAAAATGAATGACGTAGCACGAGAATTAAGGCGAGATATACTGAAACGAGTATATACATTTAGGCATCACCGCACGCTCGCCCACACCAATAGCCCCATGACGTCAAAGTCTGCGGTGCTCACGTGGCGCGGGCGATAATGTTAATATTATTTGTCACATTCTGTGACAAATAATATTCTTGACAGCTCATTGCATTATTACACTAACAAAAAAAAGATACATGATAAAAACATTAACAATGCAAAGAAAATAAAATACATTCAATGAATGCTGTTACAATTTCATATAAACAATGCAGGACTAGGCTGAACTCTGATAACCAGTTATAATGTTAGTACACTCACCAGAAATGCTTAGTGGTTCGTAATGGTGCATAAAAATGTAGATGGTTGTGTGTGTGTGTGTGTATAGTGTAATAACAGCAAAAACTGTCTTTTATTGTCCTTAGAATTTGTTCTGTGTGTGTGTGACTAATATACACACCATATTTTTGAGCATAATGATACCTGGAGAAGGTTCTGAGAGTTCTACTTCCCGAGACCGGCCTGAGGCCAGGCGTGATGTTCCACACATTTGATTATATAAATTTCTCATATTACACACTACTGAATAACATTATAGGAAAACCTTGATCATATCATGGAGTTCTGGGAGTAGTTCTACTCTCTCATTGACCCTGGGCCAGGCCTCTCAATTTTAATTACCTCTCAATGTCAAGAACCATTAAAATAATTATGAAAATTATATTTGCTGCAAATGCCACCCTATGGGGTCACTTGAGCTAGCACCACTGAGTGCCTTACTCAGTGCCCATAAACTGCTCGACTGCTTTGCTCCATCACAGCCAATGTATGTCACATTATTTATTTTTTTGTACTTTTTCATGATCAGGGAGTCCATTTTAACAATATCAGAGAAGAAAAAAAAAAGTCAAAATTTCTCGCACACCACAAGAGGGTCTCGTGTGAAGGCTGCACAGTACTGGGGTTAAGCTTCCTCTCAGTACTCAGAGTAAGGCCCCTATCTGATCTGACATAGTCAGTCATGTCCTGTTGTAGCAGATGCCTCCTTACTTCATCTCTGGTAATCTCGAAAGTTCTCCAGTGCTACTTGGTTTCACACCTTCCCACTCAGCTCAGACACTTTCCCTTACCTTATTGTGAAGACTTCACAATCTTAAGTCTACTTTCTCACACAATTTCCTATAAATTTCTCTAGTGCCCTTCCAATAACCAAAGTTTCATAGCCTGTTCCTAAACTACTGTTTTCTTCCTGATGTGGCTATGGAACAATTAGGGTTGGGTCTTAGCTTTATTTGCTATATCATATTCGGGTCACTTCAATCCATAATCATAATAAAACTAACTTATAGTGCAAAACTGTGATTATGCTGCAAGTTAGGCTACACCAAGTCACAAGACACATCACTAGACTTGCTGCTCGAGTGTGGGGGCTGGCATAATATGTCGGCTTGCATAGATCAAGAGATAAAATGAATAATGTACCTAAAAATATTATTTTTCGATTTCTAAGATTATGGTGCAATACTGTATCTCAAAATATGCAGGCAAATATATTTCAATACCCTGCGCATCATTATGAGAAATTCCTCTTAAATATTCCTCACACGGAAGTAACTGTCAACATAATTACTCTTCCCTGTACATGTTGCACTTGTTACAAAAGATTTGTAAATTATCATACACATTTTCTGGTGAAACCAACAAACAACTAAACTAGAACTTACTTCTAGCTGCCAAAATGCCACCTGTCGCAGCACCCGAGATAATAGAATTCCAAGGGTCTTCCTTCTTGCGCATATATACAAGGGAACAATCAATAGTTGAAAACAATCCACCCCATACGGCAAACTGCCCACCAACAATAGGTGCACGCTGTTTAACTGCAACCATGCTTCCAGCAAACCGCCTGGAAAAGCCCTGTAACAAAAACTTATTTAGTCTCAGGAAATTTTCAAAGATTATTAATAAGGCCTACCCCAGCTTTCAGTATTCCACATACAGTACTATATGTTCATAGCTTATACCAAATTATTCACCTAAAAATTACATATTGTATTTCTGGTAGAAGATTCATTACATACAGTATATGGATTAAGCCTAAACAATTATGTGGTTTAGGAGCCAAATACCACTCGACACTAAATTTTAATTATAAAATTTGCAATGTGTGGACAATATACATAACATTAATTTCATGATTTGGCTTTCCATATAATTACAGTACTCGTTATGAATGTACAGCTGCCTTCCCATTAGACATGTCATGGCCAACTCGGACAACAGTTGGTTTCCTTATTAGAAATGTCAGTACAATACAGTACAAGACACCATAAATAACATCATATGAGACCAGGAGGCATGGCAGAATACCCAAGTTGAAAAGCAAAAGTGCAACAGGTGCTCAGAGAGAACTTTTATCAACATCAGAGACCCGAGACTGGGGTCTCTCGGGTCAACACACTTCCACTACACATCAGGGGCATTATTGGCCAACCTCTCATAGTGATCACGAGAACTCTATAAACACCTCCAAAGGATACCTGATCAACCAGGCTGCGAATCATACATCAGTCTGAGCAGCCACATCCAACCAGTTGACCAGACCATCAACTAGTGAATAGCTTTTTTTTTCCATAATAACTGTACACAAATACTAACATGCTATCATAAATCACAACAATATTCAATAATTTAATTTCAAATCAGGATAATGAGTAATGTGTTTTAAATATCAGTAATGGTAACTTTTTAGGATTCAAATTTGCATAGTATTATATCCAGTAACATCTTAATAATCAATAATTTTCAACAATGAACTATCTTTGGCAGAGGCAAGCAGAACAAGATCAGCAGCATAGTTGAAATGTATTGCTCTAGGCACAGAATTGTACATGCTGATGCAACATCTTTGTCTGTTGCATCTTTAATTTACACTTATTGACAAGTTCGCAATTTTATATTTTTACTCTGTCCTGTTCATTTAGATTTGCTTGCAAGACATAAATTATAAATAATACTAGTCAGTCTTGTGAGCTTCATTATTGAATTACTCAAAACAAATGACATACAGCAGCTAATACTGTATATTCAGACAATACACACAATACCTTTACTATACAGAACAGTAGAGTACAAGCTTAACTTACACTTGGAGCATTTCTGAATCCTTTAACTGCCTGGAAGAGTCCTCCACCAATAACGCCCATTGTAAAAGCGCCGCCACAGTCATCCACAATACGCCATGGGCTGTGAAATGAACAAAGGTCAGTTATCTAAGTCTACTTGTTAGCCTATTACAGTATTATACTTTATATATTTATCTATTACAGTATGTACACTGCTCCTTTTGTGTGTATTAACAGTACAGAAGATGGAAAATCTTGTTTATTACAAAACACAGGACAAAAATATTTGTTACTTTGGCCTAAAAGTACCCATTCTCTTGATGAGTTATCTTCATGTTATCTCGAGATGATTTCGGGGCTTAGCTTCCCCGCGGCCCGGTCCTAGACCAGGCCTCCTTTTTGTTACACCCCCCAGGAAGCAGGCCGTAGTAGCAGCTGTAACTCCCAGGTACCTATTTACTGCTAGGTAAAAGGGTCATCAGGGTGAAAGAAGCTTTTTGCCCATTTGTCTCTGCCTCCACCGGGAAGCAAACCCGGAACCTCAGGACTGCGAATCCGAAGCGCTGTCCATTCAGCTGTCAGGTGCCCCAACAATCAAGGTTACAACAATTTAAGTATCTTTCGGCTACACCTCTGACAGCAAACATTTCGGCGATGCTAAAACATGTCATTCAACTGCTGTTCATAAACATTCATATATTCATCGCTGTACACTTTTTTTCCCCTTTGTTCTCTAGAGAATTCACTTGCAAACATTTTGACAAAAATTTATAGTTAAAACCCAACAAATAACCGAGAAAACGTAAAATGAACGTAAACATTTTAAACATCACCGAGTAGGACCTGCTGAGTGCATTAAGTTTACATTTAGGAATCCAAAGACCAAAATCTATTATAAATACAGTGTTTTCATCTATTCTCTAGACAATTCATTTGAGAACATTTTAATACCAAATATACAGTATTGTCATAACCCAACAAATAACTTATGAAACAAAATGAATGTAAACATTTTTTTGAACTGAAATTTAACTTTTAACTAGAAAAAGTGTTATAGTTTGGAACACACGAAGAGGCCAAAGAATTAAACAAATTAATATTTTTACAAACATGCATTGTTTATAATTAAAAATTAATAACTATGCACAGCCTAGCAGTTGTGCACCAAAGTTTGGAAATGACATCCCCCCCCCCATCAGCTGATGTGACACTTTACCATCTAGAATGAGTAACCTACTGTACTCCTAACCACTGGATTCACTGAATAGTGAAAAAATCACCGATACTCGTGACTTTTCATATTCGAAAACTGTAAAAGATATAGCTTAATTCATATACAGTGTACTGTTTTTTCATAATTTTTCCATTCATAAGTAATTTTTTTCTTTTATGGAAATTTAGTATTTCTACATTTAACCTAATAGCATGCATAATCCGAAAACAAAATTTATCGTACTGTATTTCTAAAAATATACTCTGCCTAAAGGTAGTCTCTGCTAAACCATTCAGCTGTGTACACACATCTGGCTATTTTTCCAACTGGAGTTTGCCAGAGAACTGAAGAATTTTTTCCCAACAGCCTCTGATATTTGCCAAAAAGCATCCTTATTCAACTACAGTACTGTACCTATAAAGAATGATTCCTTGTGCATGCATTACCTGGGCTTACAAAGATGAATAATTTTACATTTTCCAATTTAATATGGCCAGGTAATGAAGATGTAGCTAGTTCATTTTCCATGAAGCAAAGTTTATTGGCTGAAATGCATTGACAAGGCACATTTTTCTAGAACATAAGAACAAAGGTAACTGCAGAAGGCCTATTGACCCATACGAGGCAGTTCCTATTTATAACTACCCAATCCCACTCATATACATGTCCAACCTACGCTTGAGACAATCGAGGGACCCCATCACGCTACGCAGTAATTGGTTCCACAAATCAACAACCCTGTTGTAAGAGAGACCCTTGTGTAAGGAGAAATAGCAGTGCTATTGAGAGAGACCTTGTATAGGGAGAAATAGCAGTGTATTATGCAAGAGAGAGACCCTTGTGTAGGAGAAATAAGCAGTGTTAAATGTTGAAAAAAGTCTGGAACTCTGACCCCTTTCAGATGCACAGGCATCATCTCAACAGGAAAATGTAATCTCCTAAAAAAAAAATGTAAACAAAAGGGATAAAATGGTTAAGAAAACACAGATTCAATGCAAGAAAATATAGAGAAACAACAGTGTTAAATGTAGAAATACAGCCTGGAACTTTTAAGACAAATGAAGTACTGTATTGGGAAATGTGTATGACATGTATAGGGAGGGGACATTATTGGAACCAGGCAGGCAGGGACATGTGCAAGCCCCTGTCAGTCACTTGGGAGAGGGGGCAGTGACAACCAGACCAGTGTTGTGGATGTCTCCAACAAATACGATAAGTGCAGTATTATAGATGTTTATAGCGTGCTTCCCCTTTTCTTTATGAGTTAGGGATAGGAATTTGTGGAAATAAGGATTTTGGAACCCTGTGTGTAGGGAAAGTGGTGTGTTGTTAATTCAGGTGTATGTGCTCACTGTTTTACATGGGGGTTATCCACATTTATTTTGTATATTCATTTGTAACCCCAGCCCTTTGCAGTGACCTATGAGGAGTGGAATAGAGTAATGACCTCAAGTCCCAGTTGTAGAGGGAGAAGAACCCTTCCCCCCCCCCTTTTTTTTTGTCTGTATCATCCTGTGGTGGATCAAAGTAACCCCCCCCCCCCACCCCTTGTTCTAAGAAGTGGTGAGGAAATCTGGTATTTGTTAAATAAAATCGTTTTTGTAAAATTGTACCACCAAGGTGTATTTCTTGTCCCATGTAGAACTGGTGACTTACTATATAGACCCCTGCACTTCCATTATTTATAAGAAAGTAAGAGCGAGTGTTGTTAGCGATACTTTAGGGTACAGCTTTCAATCTCGTACCTTAACTGTTACCGAACCAATATTTACCCAAGTCTTTCCTAAATCTAAACTTATCTAATTTATACCTATTGTTTTGTGTTCTGTATTGTGTTGATACTTTTAATACCCTATTAATATCCCCCTTGTTATGTCCATTCATCCACTTGTAAACCTCTATCATGTCACCCCTAACTCTTCGCCTTTCCAGTGAATGCAATTAAGCTTTGTTAATCTTTCTTCATATGAATGATTTCTAATTTGGGGAATTAACTTTACATTCACTGAAAAGGCGAAGAGTTAGGAATGACATAATAGAGGTTTACAAATGGATGAATGGACATAACAAAGGGATAATAATAGGGTATTAAAATTATCAACACAAGACAGAGCACAAAACAATGGATATAAATTGGATAAGTTTAGATTTAGGAAAGACGTAGGAAAATACTGGATCGGTAACAGGGTTGTTGATTTGTGGAACCAATTACCGCGTAACGTGGTGGAGGTGGGGTCCCTCGATAGTTTCAAGCGTGGGTTGGACATGTATATGAGTGGGAATGGGTGGTTATAAATAGCTGCTGCCTTCTATGGGCCAATAGGCCTTCTGCAGTTACCTTTATTCTTATGTTCTTAACATAAACAAAGAGCAATGGTTTCAAGCTCAACAATCCATAATGTAGGACAGAAAACAGGAGATGCTTTTTAACCCACAGGGTTTTAACCCTGTGGGTTATAAAGTTCCATGGGTAAAAAGTTAAAAGTTCCATGGGTTAATTATAATAACCCCCATGGAACTACCTACCTACCCGTCAAAAGCCGTAAATGCCAAAATGCTGCCGAATTGCACAACCAGCTCGACAAAATCAGGGGGGGGAATTTCAACAAGCTGGCTTCCTATCCTCATCGAAGCCACTAGATAGGGGGCCCTTAGGTAAGTTCAGGTAAATAAATTATAATCTGCTGGTCAAAATCCCCATGTTGGTAAGCCCCTACTGTTGGTAAAAGCCTAGTGCTGTCTGCTGAAGCCTAGCGCTGTCTGCTGAAGCCTAGCGCTGTCTGCTGAAGCCTAGCGCTGTCTGCTGAAGCCTAGCGCTGTCTGCTGAAGCCTAGCATTGCCTGCTGAAGCCTAGCACTGTCTACTGAAGTCTAGCAGTCTGCTGAAGTCTGGCCAACAACCAGCTAGGGTTGTTGAGGCTGGCCAACAACCGGCTAGGGTTGATGAGGTAAACCACGTTTACGCTCAGATCTTGCAATACAATCATGGTATTTATTGTTTCAAGCGTGGGTTGGACATGTATGTATTGTTCTTATGTTCTTATGTATGATGTATTAAGTAGCCCCCACCCCCGCCCCGAGCATAACTTGGCCAGGGTTGTAGGTGGCACATGTGTAAGTGATGGGGCATGTGTAGGTGATGGGGCATGTGTAGGTGATGGAGCATGTGTAGGTGGAGCATGTGTAGGTGGTGTTGCGTCAGTGGGGCCCAGCAGACGATGGCCCAGCAACCTTCTGCTCCCTACCGGGCCGGCCCTCTCCACACTACCATCTTTATTCCTTCCTTTTCTCTTTCTATCTCTATCTCGCTCCTCAGACTTACATACACACGCACACACGCATACCTGCCTGTCAGGAAGTCTTAAAAACATTTAATAAAGTTGAACTAACCATGGTTCTCTGGCGTACTCCTCCATGGTTGAAGAGCAGTGTGTGTGTGTGTGTTGGGCTGTGACAAGTGCCGGCCACACTGCGCCGGAGCACATCTACACATTGTCTATAATTCATTTTGTTGGTGGGACAGAAAGCCAGCGGCTATATATATTTATATACTTCAGGGTTGTATCGGGGTCTTTCTTCACCCCATGGTTGAACTACTGACCGTCCCCAGGATGCAAAACAACAATAATAAAATTGTTTTTTTTTATTTTTTTCCTCATATGGGCCAATGGTCCTTCTGCAGTTACCTTGTAGCTACTCGAAACAGGTTCCAAGTAGCACGGGTTATGGTGAGCCCGTGCTCACCTTACTTACATATGCCCATGACTTACCTGGCACAGGAGCGGGGTAAGTAGAACAGGCTATGGTGAGCCCAGGAGCGGTGCTGCGGTGCAGTTACCTTTGTTCTTATCTTCTTATTTGCTTATTCTTACTGTCCCCCTTTATTACACCTTATACCTTCCTTACTTCTAGGCCGGCCACACACGTGTAGTTTTAACTGACAGTTTTAAACTGAACAGTTATAACTGTCAGTTAAAACTGCACCTGTCCTCACCTCTCTTCTGATTATATATTGCCTTCTAAAGACAATATATACGACGGAAGACATCTCCTGTCCACGAGGCTAACCATAACCCGTGCTTCTTGCCCAGCTCCTGTGCCAGGTAAGTTACGGGCTCACCATAGCCCGTGCTACTTGGAACTTGTTCCGAGTAGCTGAATCTATAACAACAACAAAGCAATATATACAATACACTCTGAACGTAGAGACAGGTAAGTCCACTACGGGCTCACCATAGCCCTTGCTATTTGCCCCGCCAGGTAAGATACGGGCTCGCCGTGCTACCTTTATTACACCTTATACCTTTCTTACCTCTAAGATTTTCTGCTTCTCACCTCTCTTCTGCTATATTGTATATATAGCAGAAGACATATATATATCTTCTCTTCTATATATTGCCTTGTAAAGGGTGCGTCTACACGGGAGACACATCCTGTCCACGAGGCTAACCATAGCCCGTGCTTCTTGCCCCTCTCCTGTGCCAGGTAAGTTACGGGCTCACCATAGCCCGTGCTACTTGGAACTTGTTCAGAGTAGCTGAATCTATAACAACAACGTGCGTCTTCAGAGAGACGGCACCACTCTGAACGTAGAGAGACAGGTAACTACGGGCTCACCATAGCCCTTGCTATTTGAAACCTGTTCCGAGTAGACGACGGTTTCGTAACAAACGTGACCTAACTTACCCTACCTTTTATCTTTTAGGAAATGTATATGTTTATCTCTCAGAATGTTCGGTAATACGTTTATTGCTTGTGATGTGTGTCTATGTATGTATTACACGATGTACTGAACGGGGTGAGAATAGCTTGAGCTACCTCATCCCTTTGTGTGTATTTTACCTCAATAAACTTATTTCAGTTTTATCTTTCTTTCTCTTTCCTTCTTTTTTCCTTTCTCTTTCAGGTTTCCTTTTCCTTTCTCGTTTCTGGGCAGGAACCGAGGATGCAGCGAGCATTCCCCCTCTGGATCGCGACACTGAGGCGCTGAAAGAGAAAACTTGCCGCTCTAGGGTCTCTTGTGGTGTCAATGAGCTTGGAACCAAGATCCTTTAGAAACCTTCTTGCACTCTCTCCCCATGGGCCTAGGGTCTCAGACCCTATTGGAACGAAGTTGTACCGATGATCTAATTGCCTATACTTGGCTGACTTGTCTCTTTCTGTGTGTGTGTGTATATATATATTATATATATATATATATATATATATATATATATATATATATATATATATA
>WNGS01162157.1:7535691-7560691 GCA_020271785.1 Procambarus virginalis
CTAGTTGGAAATGACTAGTGAGGGTACGTATTGGCCATACACGTTTAACTTTGGGGCACTTCAAGGAGCAGGGTGGCATTCCATTAATGTCCCCTCTTAGAGTTGTGCATCTTTGATTTTCAGGACATTCGTGTCTTGCTTCCACACCATCCCCTGCAGTCATTTATCCCTCGTTCAAGTCACAGGATATTCAAAATGTGCAAATATCACTAAAGATACCAATACAAGAATAAACGTGAACAAGACGAGCGATATCGAAGATATCAGATTCACCAAGGGGTTTGTCCTTGGTGAATCCGATACCTTTGATATTACTAGTCTTGTTCACGTTTGTTCTTGCTTGGTATTTTTGAGTGATATTTTACACCTTTTTGAATATCCTGTAACTATGAATGTGCTACATAGTCTCTTGCCATCTTGGTGCCTTCTTTTGATATTAACAGGTCCTTGGGTGTTTTTTTTCTTCTTGCCTAAACAATATGTAGGCAATTTAACTTCATAAGGCGTTTTGTACACAGTGAAATGATTGCCATAACAAACTGCAGTCAATCTCATCACTTAGGGCCACCAACATGGTAGCAAATTTAAGAAAACAAACTATTACCAAAATTTGTTTACGATGCTTGTCCAGAGTATACATTTCTATTTTGTGTCTGCAGATACACCAAGCTATTACTTATTGAGGTAATGTAATGTATTTTTTCAGTAGCATTAGATGTGCCCTTTAATTCTTCTTTTGATCTTAAACAAGGTAGATTATGGATGTCTTCCATACTTGGCAGCATGTCTGTTGACATTTTGAGCATTGTCTATATAGTACCAGCAGGATATCTACCTCAAAATGACAAGATACTGCCGAGCATTTGTCATTCTAGATTCAGCTACCTCAGAACAAAATGTTTCCAAATTGCATAGGCCATGGTGAGCCCATAGTGGACTTACCTGGTACAGGAGCTGGGCTGTAACTGTAAAGCTGAGCATTTCATGAGTGTGTTGGGAGAGAAAGTGATACATGTATTGTATATACAAGTCAAAAGATGCTTGCATGTAAGGTACAGACCAGCAAACCTTTCAAACTACATGTGGCACTGAATGTTGTGTGTGGAACGTCCAATGCCATTGTGTTAAAACGCTGGAAGTGTTTTGACGTATATAGTGTACATCTGAAAACAGTATATGACACCAGTGTATAAATGCATTTGGTTAGCCTATAATCATGCTTCAAAATACTGTAGGTTTTTATTTTGTACAAAATATTTCCATTTGAAAAGTCATACATCTTGAATTATATTACACAAACTGAAATACATTAAAAGTAAAATATAACTTAAATTTTAAGTGATTATAGCAGTCTAGTGATCAATACCAGTCTAGTAACAATCTAGTGATAGCTTTAGCTCATTTTCTGCAGATACACTGTACAGTATTTACATGGAGAAAAATGCTCCACATATGCTAGATTCTCACATCATGAAGCAAAGGAAATCAACTTGCCATATTACCCAACATGAGAATGAAGCAATGCTTCCAAGATAAATTGACAACATTCACCAGTCTAAAAACTTAAATACATTAGCATTTTTAACACTTTTACATTCTGATACCGCAAACGCATTATTCATACTGAAACTAAACGTAACGATACTAAAACATGTCATCTCATCGCAATTCGTAAACTTATATTATGCATGACGGCGACAGAAATAACATGCAAACATTTCAACATCAAATTTATAAGAGAAAATCTGTGGGCGCCGTGATGACTGTTTGAACCTAAGCAGTGGGTGTTCCCACACACAGGATTCATTCTACTGATTGATTGATGCAGTCACATTAGTGTGATTACTCTTTGTATCAAATTTATAGCTATAACCCAACAAGTAACTTAGAAAACATTAAATGATTGTAAACTTTTTTTTTTTGCATCCCTGAGCCACCCATGGATTCCAGAAAATTTACTGTCGAGAACATCCAGAGAGGCCTGATCACCAAAGTGTTAGCTTTACAATTTTCACTTTCTTTTGAGTAATAAATGTATGTATAATTAGATTTCTTGCTGAAAAATTTATAACTCCGGAAGGCAACAGCTGTAATTACCATGCCTTCTCAAAAGGAACGTTAAGAAACAATGGAGATGGTGATTACAGCTGCTGAAGTCAACCAAAAAGTAAAATTTTAAAGTAATTGAAACTTATATGGAGTATTGCTCGGCTAATTACTAAAATTCAAAAGGTGACTTTTGAAGACTAATTCCAACTTTCTGGTAGGATTAGTTAAAATTTAACACCGATTTTAAAGCACACAATGAGATTTTCTATATTGTATCGGAAGAACAAGTAAAATTTGAATGAGATTTTCTATATTTGTATCGGAAGAACAAGTAAAATTTGTCTTCTACAATTAACAAAACTTTTTACTGGAACTAAAATAAACATTCATTTGTATAGCTGAATGGAATTTCTAAATTAAATGCAATCATTGGTAATTTGGTTCAGAGTTTAAGGTAATGGGTTGAGGAGGACCCAAGACCGAGGGATCACCCATCTCCCCTGGTGCTATTGGCTTGAACTGATCTGAAGCAAAGCGTGTGAGAAGGATACCAACACCTTCAATCATGGCTAGTAGCATTCCACCAATAACTGCACTACCTGCCATTGCTGCTGCTCCACCTGCAAGTAAAAGCTGTAAGTTAAATAGAATATTAAAAAAAAGCAAGTTTTCACAACACATTTAAGTATCTGATCAAGAATGCAAACCCTGTATAGTACTTATATCATTAGCCAAGGAGAAATTTAGACTGATTTAGGCAAGACAGAGATGGAGGGGATAGGGGGAGGCTTCAAAGCTTTTCAGAAAGCACACAGTATCCACCCTCACTCAAGGAGGGTGGGTGGGTGTTATTTATTTAATATATATATAATCATACATACATACATATACACCTTGGATTACGAGGGTTTCTGGTTATAAGTTTCTCGGGTTATGAGCAGGATTTGCTTGGAAAATTTGCATCGGGATACGAGCGTGTTGATACGCATATGGGCCGACCTAGCACGTGGTAGCACAGCGATCGCCCCTCAGTTTACCAGTGCCTCACGCTCAGTGACTATCCTGCCTGAATTCTTCACCAGGAATTACAGTGTTTTGTTGGATATTTGAGCATAAAAGTTAATATATATCTCGCAATGGGTTCCAAGAAAGCCAGTGGTAAGGTTCAACCTAAGAAAATAGTTGAGTAGAGGATGTCCCTTCCTCATTAAGAAAATGTGTGAAGTATGGGAAGAATTGCAAAGTTTTGTTGAAAAAACTCGCCCAGATAAAGCTGTAGCAGGCCATTGCATTGACCTTTTAAATGACAATGTGATGTCTTATTACAGACAAGTGTTAAAATGTAGGGAAAAACAAATGTCTAGACAGTTTCTTAGTAAGACAAGCAAGCAGTGAGCCACAAGCACATCCTAGTGGTATGCAGGCAAAACATGCCAGCAAATGCACTCCAGAGAGGTGCTCACTGCCTGATGTTATAATGGAAGGGACTCCCCTTCCAAACTGTAACACCTCTCCTCCTCACCATCTTCCATACACCAACAGCAGTCATCAGCAAGGGCAAGTAATAACTTGAACATACTTTTGTAGTGTAGATTTTGATGAATTTATAAAATTTATTTATATAAATTTAAAATTTATATAAATAAAATTTAGTTTGAAGTGAGGTTTTTGGGTAGTCAGGAACAGATTAATTAATTTCCCATTATTTCTATAAGGAAATTGGCTTCGGTTTTCGGGTTACAAGCCGTCTCCAGGAACAGATTAAACTCTTGAACCGAGGTACCCCCTGTATATATAATTATGGTATATTGTTGCCAAAAACATACCATGAATTTAAGGTAGCAGTTATAGCAAACGTGAGTTATGTATCTAGTATAGAACCCAGAACTAAAGCCATATGATGCTTGCTAAATGATGTACCACAATGATAAAACATCTGATAAATTGACACACATTCAACAATGATTAAAACAAAAAACAAAGGTTTTTTTCACTTTTACTATACTAAAGTCAATAAACCCAGCACTAATATGGAGGATAAAGAGGAAAACAATTTAAGAAAATATGGGCAGAATGCTCTGATGAAATAGATATATTTCATCAATAAATAAATTAACTTGTAGGAATAAAAAAAAAAAAAGATTACCCTGTTCGATTATCCTCTAGATTAACATTTTGAAAGAGGTTGTAAGACAGCTGTAAAGAGGTTAGGCAAGCGCAGAACAAACTTCGTAAGCATACCCATCCAACTCTCAAGCACAGACTGGATACATGTACTTAAAAGTACAAAATCTAATCTAAATTAACAATGGATAAAACACAATCTTCAAGACCTCATAGTAAAGATAAAAGTTTGGGGAGAGAAGGGGGAAAAAAGGGAGCACAAAACCAATGGGACAATAAAACGTTCAAAATAATATTGTGCAGGATCAATATCTCGGCCCTGTAGGAACAAGAACAATGGCAGTGTAAAATATCTACACAAAAGTCAGAAGCTTACTAAATAGATCTGACACGTTGTGCATATACACCGAGGTTGAGAATCCTGGCATTACTAAGAACAACTAAACCTGAAGAGATAACAGAATAGGAATTCCACCTTTCAGAAAGGCCAGAACAGTAACAGGTCATGTAATACCATACATAAAAGGACTCGACAGCAACCAATAACAAGGAATCAAACATGGGATGCTCAGAATCTGTGGAGCAAAATGGTAGTAAACTAAGGAAATGTTTCATAGCACAGTAACAGAAGAGGAGGCTATAGCTGAATCACAGGTCCTGTAACGGATGATTTTACCACAAGACAATATACTGTGAATATAACAGCGCACACATATGAGTAATGTCTTGATCTTATAGAGAATACAGCATGTAACTGATGCCCACCCAGAGGAAATAGAATTGTAAATTTTTGTGCCAACAACAGAAGACAAAAATCATATCGATAGATGTTAACCCTACATATGATCACAATTTATCGAGATTCAATACAATTCTAGAAGCCCATACAAAGGTCCAGGATGATCACTTATATAAGGTAGCCAACGAAGATTATCAAAGAATGAGAGCAATTGCAAAATACCTTCTGGGAGCGAGTCAAAATATTTGACTCAAATATTTGAGTCAAAAATATTTTTATCAAATTCATTTTTTATCCGATCGACCTCGGGATAGTTTCAAAATAAGCGCCTTTAAAATGCGCACAATTTGAAGCCAAAATGAAAGATGTAACACGAAACCTGATGTCAGAACACTTTAAAGATTATAAATACGTTTTGGGTCTAAATTTTAAATTTTAAATATTTGGTTAAATTCTATTTATTGTGCTATTATTATGGGACTAATTTTAAAAAATGCGCCTTTATATTGTGAACAATTTGATACCNCCCTCTCTCTTCTCTCTCTCTCCCCCTCTCTCTTCTCCCTCCCTCCCCCTCCCTCTCTCTTCTCCCTCCCTCCCTCCCTCCCTCCCTCCCATCTCTCTCTTCACGTTCCCCCCACCTCTCTTCCCCGCCTCCCCCACTTGGAGCCAGGGCCCCACTTGTAATTACTTGATCCATCAGACAGTTACTTGTAGGGGCCCGCAGGCCCACGTATCACTACAACCCGGTTGGTCCGGCACGTCTTGCAGGAGCCTATCTAAATGTTTCTTGGAGACATCCACCTTTGTTCCGGGCAATATATATAGTTCTTGTTGGGAGGGTGCTGAACAGCCGTGGACCTCTGGTGTTCAGACAGTGTTCTCTGACTGTACCTGTGGCACCTCTGTTCACTGATTCGATTCTATTTTGCATTCCTTTCCGTATCTTTTACTCCAATATATTGTTATTCTACTGTGCAAATTTGGGACCTAGTCTTAAAGTGTCTTTCATATATATGAAAGACAAAATCGGGCCTTGCATAGTAGGCCGAGTACGACATTCTGGCTACTGGGTACAACATATATATATATATATATATATATATATATATATATATATATATATATATATATATATATATATATATATATATATATATATATATATATATATATATATATATATATATATCTTGAGCAGTACTCAAGACGGGACATATCCAGTGATTTAAAATAATATTAGGATTACAGTGAGATCCTTGGATTTGAACGTTCTCATAATCCAACTTATCATTTTCCATACTGCTGCTATATTTGCTTGGTCATGTTCACTAAATGTCAGGTTGTTAGACATCATAATTCCCAGATCGTTTGCGTGTTGTTTTTCCCTGTGTGAGTAGATCTGATTGTGTCTTGTACCTAATATCGTTTTAATCATTTCCACAATATTTAGGTACCTGGAACTTATCACTGTTAAAGATCATATTATTTTTAGTTTCCCAGTCGAAACGAAATTATTATTATCGGCTGCTAGTTTTCAGTGTCTTCCAATGGGATAATTTTCATGCTGCATTTTGTACCATATACAAAGGTTGACACGAAGTTGACAGGTTTATATGGGACCAGAGGCAAAGGATACATAGTTGACAGGTTTATATGGGACCAGAGGCAAAGGATACATAGTTGACAGGTTTATATGGGACCAGAGGCAAAGGATACATAGTTGACAGGTTTATACTGGACCAGAAACAAGGGGGGACATGCTTCACAGGTTTAGACTGGATCAGAGATAAATGGACACAACAATAGGGGATGGGACCTAAGATATTAGTAGTAGCAATAATTTATAACCCTACATTAAATGGCAGAAGACCCAGACAGGGAGTATGATACAAGCAGCATGGCAACCATTAATATAATAAAGAGAGCAGCTTTGGTCGTCTGCAGGAATTGATCCAAACTTCTATCATGGAAGACTTCAACTACAAAAAGGTAGATGGGAGAACAGAGAACCACATGGAGGTGCAAATACATGGAGAGCTAAACTATTGGACGTGGCAACGAGGAACTTTGTGCCAACATGTCAAGGGACCCACAAGAATGAGGGACAATGGCTAGACTTGTCCTGATATTCACCAGAAACGAATGAGACATAAGGGAAGTCAAATTAGAAGCCCCAGTGGGAATGAGCGACCACAGTGTACTGACATTTGAGTATGTGGTGGAGGTAGGAATAACCTATCCAAGGATGGAACCAGAAAGGAAAGGGCTGGCTTGCCGAAGGAGAAATTATAATGAGATGAGGAAATACCTAATGGGAATACTATGAAAGAATGCTGGGAAGCAGAACTCGGAGAAAAGACTGTTAAAGATGTAATGGTCTACATCACCAAGAAGTTCCAGGAGGCAGTAGATAACTTTATCCCGGCCCCATAGGAGAAGAATGGAATGCAACGGAGGAATCCATGGTTCAATCAGTCATGTAAAGAAGCAAAGGAATTAAATACAAGAACTTGGAGAAACTACAGAAATAACAGAACACCAGAGAGCACAGGGAGATACCAGAGGGCTAGGGATGACTACTAAAGTTTGAGGAGAGAAGTGGAAAGACAGTAGGAAATCAGGAGGAAAACATTGAAGGAACAAGTGATGAAACTGAGAAAAGGTTAGAACAGGTACACAGAGAATGACGAGGACGTGTGTGAGGAACTCGACAAGGAATTCCAGGAGGTCTTCATAATAGAGCAAGGAGAAGTCCCCATACTGAGAGAGGTGGTGGTAAACCTTGGAAGAATTTGAGCACCAGAGATATAGTCAAAAGGAATCTACTGGAGCTGGATGTGACAAAGGCTGTTGTGCGTGACAGAATCTCACTATAGATACTAAAAGAGGGTGCAGAAGCACTGTGTGTGCCACTCTCTATTGTATATAATAGGTCACTGAAAACAAGAGACCCAATGGGACGTTGGGTCACTGCTAATGTAGTCCCAGTATACGAAAAGGGTGACAAGCAGGAGGCATTGAACTACTGTACAGGCCAGTTTCCCTAACTTGTATAAAATGCAAGGTGATGGAGGAGATCACGAGTAAAAAGCTCACATTTGGAGAGTTGTTGTTTTGTAATACACCACCAGTATGGGTTTAGGGATGGTAAATTGTGCCTTGCAGGCTTAATAGAAATCTATGGCCAGGTAACAAAAATTAGGCAAGAAAGAGAATGGTGGGCAGACTGCAGACAGAAAACCTTGGACACAGTACCCTGTAAGATACTGGTACAGAAGTTGGAGTAGCAAGAAGTTGCTACCCGACAAGGTGACAGGTAAGGTGCTCCAGTGGATTAGGGAGTATCTAAGCAACAGAAAACAGCGAATTACTCACGGGAGACGTCTCCTGTCCACGAGGCTAACCATAGCCCATGCTTCTTGCCCCGCTCCTGTGCCAGGTAAGTTACGGGCTCACCATAGCCCGTGCTACTTGGAATTTGTTCCGAGTAGCTGAATCTATAACAACAACAGCGAATTACTGTGAGGGAGAACCTCAGAGTGGCAAGATGTTGCCAGTGGGTCCCACAGGGTTCTGTACTTGGACCCCATTCTGTTTTTGATGTATGTCTTTTATGCCCTCCTGATCTTCCAGAGGGCATCGACTCATTACTCTCAATGTTTGCTGATGATGCTAAAATTACGAGAATGATTAGGACAGAGGAAGATAGAAAAAGACTACAAGATGACTTGGACACACTGAGGAAACGGTCCGGCAAATAGCGATTAGAGTTCAACTCTATTAAGTATACAGTAATGAAAATAGGTGAAGAGAGCAGGAGGCCGAATGCAAGTTACTATCTGAGAGATGAAATCCTTCAAGAATCAGGTAGAGAGAAAGATCTGGGGGTTAATATCACACCAAACTGGTCCCAAGAAGCCCACATCAAAATAATATCAGCAGCAGCATGGACTAGGATGGCCAACATAAGAACTGCTATTAGAAAACTTGTGAAAGGAATCATTCAAAACCTTGTATACAACATATGTACATATGTCAGCCCAATCCCAGAGTATGCAGCATCAGCCTCGAGTTCATACATAGCTAAACACAAGACAAAGTTAGAGAAGATTAGGAGGTATGCCACCAGACTAGTCCCAGAACTGAGAGAGGTATCAGCTAAAAGGAAAGGCTACTGAAACCAACCCTCAATGCCCTGGAAGACAGAAGAAACAACCAAAAAGACACAGGTATAAACTTAGTACTCATATGAGCCACAGAGACATTAGGTAGACGTTCTTTCAGTCTCAGAGTAGTTAACAAATGGAAAGCATTAGAAAGTGATGTGATGGAGCCAAACTCCATTCAAAGTCTCAAATGTAGATATGGTAGAGGTCATTATGCTAAGGAACCTGTACACCAATTGATTGGCAGTTGAGGGGTGGGACCAAAGAGCTGAGGCTCAACCCTCGCAAGCACAACTAGTGTGAGTACAGGCTTGTGCTGGACCTGGACTAGGGGACATGCTTCTACTGGACCAGAGACAGGGGGACATGCTTCCACAGGACCAGTGACAGGGGGACATGCTTCCACAGGACCAGTGACAGGGGGACATGCTTCCACAGGACCAGTGACAGGGGGACATGCTTCTACTGGACCAGTGACAGGGGGACATGCTTCTACTGGACCAGTGACAGGGGGACATGCTTCCACAGGACCAGTGACAGGGGGACATGCTTCTACTGGACCAGTGACAGGGGGACATGCTTCCACAGGACCAGTGACAGGGGGACATGCTTCCACAGGACCAGTGACAGGGGGACATGCTTCCACAGGACCAGTGACAGGGGGACATGCTTCCACAGGACCAGTGACAGGGGGACATGCTTCTACTGGACCAGTGACAGGGGGACATGCTTCCACAGGACCAGTGACAGGGGGACATGCTTCTACTGGACCAGTGACAAGGGGGACATGCTTCTACTGGACCAGTGACAGGGGGACATGCTTCTACTGGACCAGAGACAAGGGGGACATGCTTCTACTGGACCAGAGACAAGGGGGACATGCTTCTACTGGACCAGAGACAAGGGGGACATGCTTCTACTGGACCAGAGACAAGGGGGACATGCTTCTACTGGACCAGTGACAGGGGGACATGCTTCTACTGGACCAGTGACAGGGGGACATGCTTCTACTGGACCAGTGACAGGGGGACATGCTTCTACTGGACCAGTGACAGGGGGACATGCTTCTACTGGACCAGTGACAGGGGACATGCTTCTACTGGACCAGAGACAGGGGGACATGCTTCTACTGGACCAGAGACAAGGGGGACATGCTTCTACTGGACCAGAGACAAGGGGGACATGCTTCTACTGGACCAGTGACAAGGGGGACATGCTTCTACTGGACCAGTGACAGGGGGACATGCTTCTACTGGACCAGTGACAGGGAGACATGCTTCTACTGGACCAGAGACAGGGGGACATGCTTCTACTGGACCAGTGACAAGGGGGACATGCTTCTACTGGACCAGAGACAGGGGGACATGCTTCTACTGGACCAGAGACAGGGGGACATGCTTCTACTGGACCAGAGAGAGGGGGACATGCTTGACAAGATTATTATGGAGCAGGGAGAAGACATGATTTAATTTTTTGTTTGTACTAGGTCAAAGACAAGGCACGCCTTGAACCTTGGCCAAAAACAATGATGCCATTTATAATATAGTTACAAACAGCTTCCACCCTTTGACAGTTTGATTCCTCGCTCATGTCTCTTACTGTTTCAGGACTTGATGAGAATGTAACATGTAGCAGACTGCACCAACTTCCAAACTTGTAAGTAAACAATTTTGTTGTTTTTTTCTAGTTACTGAAAATGTTACTACACTTCGTTTTCATTTTGAGTTACTTATTTAATTTATCATGGGCAGTTGTGTCCATGTCATGTGGCCATATCACACAGTTTGGCCATGTGTCTATGTCACACCAGAAATAAATATCTCTTTGATATCCCCCAGAGTCAAACTTAATCTGTGTAAACACTCTATGCAAATAAAGGGACCCAGTCTATGAAACTCAATCCCTATTGAATTGAAAAGCTGTCCAACTTTTGTCATTCAAAAACAAAACTAAAAAGTACCTAATCTTATCTTCATAGTTTTTTACCTTTTGCTTTAAAATTGCACTGTATCTATTGCTACCCAATCTCCCAATCTTTATGTACCCAATCTGAACATCTTTACCATTGTGATCATTGCTGTCTTCTTATATGTGCTATCGATCTGCTGTATGGTGTCTATTAATCTTGTTTAAATTACCAATCAAGTTGTCAATGTAATCAATCAGTGCTTTAATATACTTACTAATCTCTCTCATCTTATTTTTTTTCTTGCAATGTATCTGTTATCATTTTATTAATTCTGCTGGAATTTACTTACTTAACATTATCTGTTAGATTAAAGACCTGCCAGAAATGCTGTGCGTGCTAGTGGCTTTACGAGATTGTAAATACTGTACTATGCTATGTATTCTCTCAAACCCAATGTACCTTCTTGTAAATAAATAAATAAATAAATAAATAAATAAATAAATGTGGTAGACTACATGTATGTGTCTATGCCTCTGGTAGACCATATGTATGTGTCCATGCCTCTGGTAGACTACATGTATGTGTCCGTGCCTCTGTGTTTGTGTTTCCATGTGTATGTATTCACCTAGTTATTTTTGCAGACACACTCTTCACTCATTTTCTTATTATAATTAATTTGAAACTGTGTCTCGACAATTTCCTCGTACAATACAGGGTATTGTCCGTTACTAGCATCTATGACTTAAATTAAAAAATTTCCTTCTAACATTTCTATTATTCATCGTTCTCATAGTTTCCACACACATCCCCCCCCCCCCACTCCCTCCTTATTCTGCTTATCTGCACTTTGAACATCGCTTCTCTATCTACTTGGTCAATTCCTTCTACAATCACATGCATTGTAAATCATGTGACTGTGTTGCTGCTTTCCTCCGGCATGAGTCTTGTATCTTTTTGTATTTTTACCGGCTTCTTTAGGCAAGGGTTCTATACCATGCTCAGGAGCCTATCTTACATAGGATGTATATAGCTCTCTGTGGGATCTTTTGTCCATGTTTCTTAAAGACTTGTCAGTATGGCATATCTGCCGGCATTATTCTGCCAGTGTTTCCCACTGATATTTCCCAACTTTCTTTATTAGGGAATGTAATTAGTTTTTTATGAATTACAATGCTTGTATTCTTTGGGTGAATAGTCAACATACAGTAATTTATTTAACAATTAATTTTTTTAACAATCATGTATAATATTGCTTAAGCTAGCTTACATTTTTAAGTAAATGGAAGTAATGTTTTGTTACTGCATTATTTATATAAAAAATAATGGTTCATACCTGTACCTGTACTTTGATGCAGGTACAGTACTCTATTATGGTTATAAGTATTTTTGGTAAATAAAATTGTATTATTTCTAGGAAAGTAACAAGTTTTCTTAGTTTTTCATTAACCGCTACATAGTGTGCTTGCCTGTGTGTGTGTAATAATTTTAATTATCTTTATACTTTTAAGTATTTTTTAATTTATTTTTATACGTCATCCTTTTTTCAGTAATGATTAAAGAGAATATTATAACAATAATATTTTGGAATAACAACGGTATATAGTTTATGAAAATTATTAAGAAATATCATTAATAATTTCTGTATAAAATAGTCTCTGGCTGCGGTATCTTATTTCTTACATGTATTGGTGTAAGTATTAATTAGTATGCAGCAGAGGCTCTTATTAAATTATATAAAAACTTCTTACTGTTATTTTATAATTGTATTAAAATGTAAAGCATTAGTGGCTTACCTGTGATTTGTGTGTGCAGGTGGGTGAGGTGCCGAGCAGCGGAGGTCAAGATGGAGGGTCCAGACAGCCGGCCCCCCCAAATATTCCCTTCCCTACCCCCACCATCTATAGCAGCAGACTCCCATCAGCCTCCACTCTCACCCCCACTAGAGCCATCACCCACTTCCCCTGTGCAGTCCCTTCCCCGCACCCCACCTCGCCACTCACCGCTGCCTCACACACCCATCATGCCACACACGCCTCTGCCCCACACACCTATCACACCACAAACGCCTCTGCCTCACACACCCATCACGCCACACACGCCTCTGCCCCACACACCGCTCACGCCACACACGCCTCTGCCTCACACCCCTCACCCCACACAGCCCCCTCACTCCCCTCACATCCCAAAGCACCTTAGCTTCAGAGGCTTCTGTGGACTCTGGTGTGGCATCTGCACATTCACTGGATCTTTTACACAACAGTAGCAACAGCTTGGAGACGCATGCACTCCGCAGAAGGGTAAGCATTTGCCACCACTGCAGCAGAACTACTTACAGAATGTAGATTGGCTTTCTTTAGGATTTTCATGTCAAGTGTGTTTTTAATATACAGTACTGTGTTTTATTACCTACTGCATTTGCATTAAATTCACTGGCTCACTCGTGCAATTTTCTTTTGCATGGATGCTAACATGATAAAAGTTCTTCCAAGATAACTTGATATACAGTGGAACCTCGAGTGACGAGCGCCTCAAATTACGAGCATTTTGAGTAACGAGCATGCTGATCAGCGACAATTTGTCTCGATTGGCGAGCTCTCGTTTGATTAACGAGAAAACCACATGGTGCATTCCCGCTGCGTATCGCACATTCTCGGACGCCTCGACAATGCAAATATTTTTTTTTTTTTTTTTTTTAAGATGCTAATGATGTAAAGGGTGATGTTGATGTTGCAAACATTGAATTTTTGTTGTTGTTGAATAAAAAATGAAAAAAATTGACTAAAGAACAAATGTCAAAAAGGTTCGTTCAGTGTTTGTCAGGTAGGCTGCTCCATTATTAATAAGTAAATGAAAAATGTGAAACAAATTGAACACATTTGAAACAAAGAAAGATTGTCATAATGGAGCATCCAACCTGACAAACACTGAACGAACCTTTATGACATTTTTCCTTTTTTTTTTTTTTTGTAAGAAACATGGAGCAGCCTACCTGACAAACACTGAACAAACCTTTTGCTATAAAATAATGAAAAAAAATTTTGAAGAAATTTGAAAAAAGGAAAAATGTCATAAAGGTTCATTCAGTGTTTCAGGTAGGCTGCTCCATTATTTAAAAAATCGAATATCATATTGTTGTTTATCAGTGGTGGAACGGATAATTTTTTATTTCCAATATTTTAAATGGGGAAATTCATTTTGAAAGACAAGCCTTTCACATGCCGAGCCCAGTGCCGGAACGGATTAAATTCGTCAATCGAGGTTCCACTGTATATTAATTTGAACAGTGTACTATACTTACGTATATTTTTATATTATCTCTTTCTCATTTAAAGTACAGTGTAGTAACATATAACTTTTCCAAAGAGCTTTAGCCAATTTCAAATATAGATAATATAGAGCTCAATAGGCTTGGAAGCCTGAATAACAATTGATTGAAGGATGAGAGTAGGGAGAAAAAGAGCCAAAGCTCAACCCCAACAAGCATGACTAGGGGGATTACAGTTAAATTTGGTGTCGGTCTATTTAGACACCATTAAGTAATGCATATTAAAAACTTGGACGCTTGAAGATGAACCCAAGAAAGATCAAATTTGTGTTGTCCAAGTACTGTAATTTATGTTTTGCACATTAAATAGCACCAAATGTATTTAATCAATGCCAATAAGTTTTCTTAACCTTCCCCTCCCCCCCTTTTTTTTCATTTTATTGTTTGTTGATATTTACATACACTTCCCATTTAAAAAATAATTGAATTGTCCCAAGTGATCAGTGGAAGCATTACCCTGTGGGAAGCCCAAGGGAGTCTCCTCCGCCTCCACTCAAGTTCTCTGTGGCTACACTCACTGTGGCACCACTGTAGTCCCCGCCACTGCCTCCTCCTCCTCCACTCAATTCTCTGTACTACACTTATTGTAGGACCACTGTGTGTAGTCTGCTGTCTTGTCTCCTCTTCGACATTAATTCATTAAATGCTGTGTTTCCCTTTATTTATATATACAAATTTCAAACCGAAATGATTTAACAGGTCTTGTGAAGAAACTGTATGTGGCTGTTCTTCAAGAAAGGAGAATTTCCCAAAAGAAGGCTTTTTAGATGTAGATAAAATACTGAATAAGAATTGGCTGCAATGGTAATGCAGCACAGGTAGAAGTATACTATAACAAACAAGTCAGGTGGAACTGATGATCTTGAAGAGACAGTATGCACTTGCTGATGTGTGGCAGCAGAAATGTTAATTAAGCACAGACCCTGGAAGCTTCTTGATTGTATGCTATTCCAAATTATTCTTAGATTTTCTGCCGAGTTACTGTTTTACAAAAGTAACCAGAGTGTAACCTTCTTGGCAGTGGCTTGAGAGGCAATAATTTCTTGTAAATGCAGTACATTAGAGTACAGTAATACATTTGGTGATGTAAGTTCTTAAGAGTAATACTGCAAAATGGGTGCTAGCAGCGAGTGAAACCTGGTGGTAGCATCGATCCTGTGAATCATAAACTTAAGGCCAGTACAGATACTCACCGGTTGGCTTGATGTTTTAATACTGTACTTTTAACGTGAAGCTTCATTACAGGGAGAACGTAAATTGAAATTGTTTCCAGATTTTTATAATGAAGTTTAAATGATTTTTAACATAAGTTTGTGAAAATTCTACTTGATATTAAGGACAAAATACTATGTATTGATTACTTGTTTAATAACTAAAGTACTGTTTATGCAGAATTCTCGTGTATCAAGCGTTGCCACTAGCTCTTTAGGGCAAAAAGGTACCCAGTACCCAACATATAGCACTATTGCTCTAAATGTTGGAAAAAGGTACCATGATATTGATTTAATTGGTTAACTGATTAATTAGTAATATATATAAGAGATACCGTGTCACATTTCAGGCTGGGAGCAGCGTAAGTAGTGGGACAAGTGAGGTGTGGCTGGGCTCCCTGGATGGTGATCCAGCTGGCCTGGAAGTTCTACCAGAGCTGTGGCCTCATTCTGAGAGCCCCACAACTCTCAATCACAGTCCATCACCCTCACACCACAGCCCCTCCTCCCCTCGTCATAGCCCAACGCCGAGTCACCATAGCCCTACAGTCTCTTGTCACAGTCCAGTACCTACCCATCAGAGTCCCACTCCACAGCATCATCTCCCACCCCAAGATATAGACATCACTGGGCCTACTGTGCTCATTGTAGGTCAGGACTCCGAGAGGCATTCCTCATCCCCAAGAGACAACCCCAAGGAAGCTTTTTCATCTGTGATACCACTTCACCCTAGTGCCCTAAGTCCTCACACCGGCCCTCTGCAGCCAGGAGTTGAGCAAGCTGGAAAGAACAGGCAAAACTGTGTAATAACTGTGAACTCGGTTCCAAGTAATGATAAATTGCATAGTGGGCGAGTTTTTACAGAATTTTGTGCTCGTGATGAGGCATTTTATGATAAAAGGTTTTATATAAAAGACACTCAAGCATTGTTACAGGAGAATTATAGTTTAAATCGTATATTAAGAAAAACTAAAGAAACAGACAATCTAACAACTATTGGTGACAGTGATTTAGAATGCATGGCAAGAGAAGGCTGTGTTTGGATCGACAAATTTGCAACATTATTTGTAAAACAGGTTATAGAAGAGGCTCTTTCAGTGAGTTCTTCTATAGGTTGGTCAATCAAGTGCTCAGGCCAGTGTCAGCGTGAACAGTGTCGGGAAGAGTATCAGAGAAAAGAGAGTAGTTGGTGGACTGTGGGGGGAGGCAGAGGTAACCGTAAGTCCAGCATCCCACTTTTGGGGTTGTCTTGTGGGAGTCCTGGTTTATGCTGGACTCCAGAGCTACCTTACAGTCCTTCACACCGACCACACTCCAGATCATCTTTGGGCTCCAGCCTTTCCTTCTCCCATGACTCGCTGGTAAGTTCCGGCCCTCGCATGGACGACTCTCACCTCATCACCGGCGCTGTGTCACACGATGCCTTGCTCTTTCCTACTTCCAAAACCTCCCACAGTGATGTAAGTGACATTTACAATGTGCCACTGGATGGAGATATCTATGCAGTGCCAGTAGATGTAGTAAAGCCTAATAAAGAGGGGCAAATATTACACCCAAAGGCCATTATGCATCAGCCCAAAAAGAGACATCATAGGAGACATGCTAAGAACAGTACTAGTGCTAGTGTGTTAAATGATAATAGTTCAAAAAAAGTTAGTAGTTCTGATCATATTAGTGGTAGCAGACAATTCAAGGATAGTAGTATAACTAGAAGCAGACAGCACTCGGGTCAGTCAGTTGCATCTGCCAGCGGTGACTTGTTAAAGGTCAGTAAGCGTCACAGTGTACCAAGTAACATTGGTTGTGCTCTTAGCATGACTCCTAAACATGGTGCAAGTAAAGAAAATCATGAGCCCATTCATATGACTCTGGAGGAGGTTAGGAAATCTTTCCATGAGTCAGATGATACAATAAACTGTAGTAAGACTAGTAGGGTTCAGCAGAGTCATAAAGGTGTTCATGAACAGTCTAAAATATGCAGAATAATTCCTTTCACATCAATGAAGTCATGTAAGAGAAAAGATGGTTCTGAGAACCGTCTTGACGATAACCGAAAGAAAGGCAAAAGTATATCTAGTAATATTCGTAATACTCTAATTACCATATTTGGCCTCAAAAGAGGGGCTAAATCCAGTGGCACAAGATTGAAAAGTGGGAACTGTGTGGATGCTGCAACTCAGGGATTTTCAGAAATTGCAGGCAACGGGACTACAACCCTTGTCTGCTCCCCCGCCTCAGGTCCGCAACCCAACCATACAACCAACCATACAACAACCACCATCACCAGAAACAATCACAATCAGCAGAACCACCACAGTAACCACCGCCACTCTAATGGTATTAACACCGGTTTGCTGTCATGCCTGGGTAATCTTCGGACAGAAACTGATGATCTGCCCATCGTAACAGCCAATGCACCACAGCAAAATTTAGCTCCGTCTCGGTCTCCAGCCATTGTGACGAACCGAGCATTGCCTCCCCTTCCTCTGCCCACTGCTGAGGAAGAGGATACCACTGCTAAAACCACAGAAATTGAAGCTGGTGGAGAGCGCAGAGAAGAGGAGGGCTGCGATTTTGCTTCAATAATTGAAAAAGTAAAGGATGTAAGTATTCACTGATTACTCAGGTTAATAAATGTTAATTCTGATTTTGTCTGTAAGAGGGCTAGTGCAAAATTGCATGAGCAGTGCTTTACTACCATATCCAAAATATTGTTTCTGTATAAATGTTAGTTATTTATCATAATACAGTACTTGAATGCTACTTTAGCTAAACAATTGGATAAATACAGTGTTTGATTACATATGGTTCACTTATATTTCACTCTAGGACCACCTTGTTTCTGGGGAATCTCCAGTATGCCATTAATTTGTAGTGTGACTGGTTTTACTTTTCCAAATTAGTGTGCTCATAAGATTACAAAGTGCTATGAGATGTATGTTTTGCAATTAGTACCTGCAGAGAGTGATTGGATTGAATATAGCTGTAGGTGCACTTAATATGAATAGTGTCACCATATTTTCGTTTATGGGGCAGTAGGAGAGATGAGCGAGCTTAAATGGTAGGAAGTGCTGGATCAGCCAGGTTGTAATTGATATGTGGGCCCGCTGGCCTCTCTTAGCCAAGGTACCTTCTTCTTCTACTTCCCAAACTACTTCTACCTCCCAAAAGAAGTTCTACCTTTTGGGAGGTAGAACTTCTCACGAAATGTATTACAGGTAAACTACAGACACAGATAATAGCCAAATAATAAATAAATTATAAATTTTGTATTTGAAATCTACTGCTTTGTTGAGAGTTTGATAGTTACAAAAAAAAAGTGGTGTGTGTAGGAAATGGATGTAGAAAATGTTTGCTGAAAAGAGTAAGGAGGGATTTAAAAATATACAGACTAAAATGGATTAATACTTTAGTAAACGTTTTCAGTACTTTTACCTCGTGCCACCTCATACTGCCAGTTGTTGACCACTTCCTGTCATTAGCCACTCCTGGCAACAAGAACACTTGTGTGATGCATCCATCTTATGTGACAACAAGAGACCAATAGATAGACTTATCATAGTGCATGCCTGAAACTGACTTAATGCTGCAAAGAAGCTGATAACTGAATCAAGGAGGATTGGAGCAACCATCCTATGCAAAGCCACAGCTGCTGACAACACACGGATAAGAACAGAAAACTCGCTCATCCTTACCAGCTAGCTCTACATACTCTGGCTCAAACTGAGAGGAGAATAATTTGGAGCAGGCATAAGTGGTTAAGAACCTCCATCAGGCAAGTACATGCTTTACAGTTTGCTAGAATGCGATGCTGCAACAGTTAAAGAATTTGGATATGAAGCTTTCAGACAGACAACTCCAAAAACTGAATTGGGAAATAAGAGGGCTTTATTAATGACATCAAAGTCCTACCTCATTAACCCCACATTGACAACATAGAGGCCTCCTTCCTTTCAAAAACCGGTAAAAGACTGTACAACTGCCACATAGGCTCAGGAATCTATACACCAGTTGATTGATGTTGAGATGTGGGACTAAAGAGCCAAAGTGCAACCCCCTGTAAGCACAACTAGGCAAGTGCAAAGAACCGAAGGACAAGGAACTAAATGGAAGCAGAGGTGAAAATTCATGGGTTATATTCTCATGGTAGGACAGAAGTGGCAAATTTTCTTTTCACGTGATGTGTCTGTCCTCCAAGCAGTAAATAGGTACCCGAAAGTTAGACAACTCTTGTGGGTTGTCTAACTTTCAAATACTGACCCTGAAGGAGGTCAGTACTTGGCCTAGGGGCATAGCCATATGCCTAAGTACAGGTTTTCTTTCCCTGACAATGGGAAAGCATAACAAGCACATTATCAAATTCCTGAAAAAACTAGACTAGAGCGTCTGGGAACACTCGGCGCATGGGTTCGAACCTTCATCAAGGCGCCTGTGGATTTGTTCTTTGATATAGCATTTTAATGTGATTTCTCTGTGTATCAAATTCCTCCTAACATGATCAACGAAAAGGAAAAAAAGAGAGTACTATTCATGCATTGCACCAGTACATCATCCCCTTCCATAGAAACTCTGAACTGAATACAGGGTAGAGAGAACACGTACTGTAATTTTCAAATTGAACAGAATATACAGCATCCATCCTACCCTGAGATAAGTTTAATCAGCCATAGCTCAAGAAGGGTTAAAATGTAACCAGGTTGGATCCTCAACCAATGTCTTGCGGTGAGCTTTCTCTCCAACCAGGAAAGTGTGGAGTCTAGCCAACTTGTCCTGCTCAAAAACAAACTCCTTTCCAAGCTTGTTGGATGACAAAGGCTAAGAAGTAGAAGACTTAGTCTCTTCCAAGGGAGGAAAAGACAATTCTCTCACCCTGATTTCTAATATGCCTGCAAAAAATATTGTCTTTTACTGAGCAAAAGACAACGGATTTAAGAATTGAACCCATTTTTGTTGATGAACCCGACACCTAAATGTAGTTAAGGATTTCACTGTTGTTATTGTGTGTCTTTTTGCAGTGTGGGTGGTACTGGGGTCCAATCAGTGGGGAAGCAGCAGAGAAAGTGTTGGCAAACGAACCCGATGGATCCTTCATAGTGAGAGACTCGTCTGATCACCATTATATCTTCTCTCTTACCTTTAAGCTTAATGGCTTCATACGACATGTGAGGATTGAGCATGATCAAGGTAGGACTTCTCTTCTGGGTTTTACTTTATCTGTGTATCTGATATCTAATTCCCTCATGTGAACTTCCTCAAGCAACCCATCCTCTCGCCTAACACATCACACTTTTTAACACGACCTATCCGTTAAAAATGTTATGTACCGAGTAAAAATTAGATCACTATAAAATTGATATTTCATTACATCAGCCTCAATAGGTTAGGTGAGTTACATGGAGTACGTGTGTTTCTGGTTAGGCAAAACAGTTGCATATTTTACAGAATGGGAAATTTAAAGAATAGGCTGGAGTAGCAGGCTATAACAAAACTTATGTACAACATCAAATTATTAATGTACAATATCAAAAAAGGATTTTATATAATTAGTATGTCATATTTAACCTGGTTAACATAGGTGTCATAGGCCTTCTGTTTCCAGGGCTCTGGCCTCAAAGGGATGAGCCTCAACTTGGTCAGTGCTTGCAGGGGGTTGCACTGTAAATGCCTAACATTTACAGTGTTAAGCATGGTTAAATATAATTAAAATTTATGATAAGAGTCCCATTAAATCAGCAATAGATAACAGACATAAATATATTTTACATATTAACTTGTATCATCTTAACATTGATATTGATATAAACTTTTGTATACCACAGGTAACTTCAGTTTTGGTGGGTTTACAAAGTTCAAAAGCCAGACCATTGTGGAATTTATAGAGAATGCCGTAGAACATTCTCGCAGTGGTCGCTACTTGTTCTTCTTGCACCGTCGCCCTGTGCTGGGGCCCATGAGGGTTCAGCTCCTTCACCCTGTATCTCGATTTAAGCACATTCAGAGTCTTCAGCATCTTTGTCGGTATGTTAATTTTCTGCATGTGGAAGTGCGTGAAGATGTCATGAATACAATAGCTTAGACCATTATATTTTCTCAAAATAGAAAGGAAAATTCTCGCTTTTCTCAAACATATTTACAAAATATTGACTTATTACACATGAGTGTACTTGCTTGTGATATTTGTCAGTGCTTTAGTCATTATTTCTTATACTTGTTTTGTGCATTATTGTAATGAAGAAAGAATTCACTACACTTGTCTGAAATTTATAATACAAATACAGTATGTATCTGTTAAAATTACTCTGACATGCAAGGGCGGTTTTCTTTGTCAGGTTTGTGATTGTGAAACATGTTCGTCGTGATCTGATAAGTGAGCTCCCTCTACCTCAGCGACTGAAAGATTACCTTTGCTCGCCACATTATTATTCGGAAAGAGTTGAGCAATGTATGGCAGCAGCTGCTGCTGCTGCTTCTGATAATGAAGATAGTGCTTCCTCTGGAGCTGCAGGTGAAGAGAATGGTGTTCCTATTCAGGTGCTTCATCCTTCACAAGGAGAGTTAGAGGATAATCTTCCCACTGCACCAGCCCTCCTGCCAGGCTTCCCCGGTGTACCTCAGCCTGTGATGGATCGTGCCTCCCAGACCTCCCAGGCCACTTCTCCCAACCCACCATTGTCCAACCAGGATCTCCCCGACCTCCAACCTCTCGACAATATTCACATCTCGGGTCCACAAGAGACCGACTCAAACCATATGACAAGCAGTGTATTACAGACTTTTCAAGATCCAGACCATCACATCAGCAGTGTAGCACAGCCTTTCCCAGAGCCCAGCCACCACATAATGACCCCCTCAGTCAGTGTTGATAAAGATTCCAGAACAGCTACTAATCACTCCCCTACTTGTTGCTCACCTGCACATGTGGAGCGTGATACTTACCCTGCATGCTCACAGGTGACCCAAACTAGCCAGGCTCATACTGCCAGTGCCTCACCTGCCCTACAGGGTAACCTTGCCTTTGCTCACCAACATAGTGGGCCCCTCTCACTCAATTCCTCAACGAGTGATGTGCAGGACGATACAAGTTTCCCAGTTGATAGATCGCTAACATTTAATGACAGTGGTCACAGTGATGCAGGTAGAATAATTGCAAATGCAACAGTCTCTAGAGAATTTTTACTGATCAACCCCTGCAGGGGTCTTGATGATCATGTGTTTGAGGACTTAGGAGGTGTATGAAATCATTCTGTCCTGCTGAATAGCTTCTAATTTTGGAGTGCTGTGAATCTAGTTTAAGGGTAGCTGTTTTAGCTACCATGTTCCTGTCAGTTTGTGTTTGTATATTTGCTGAACGTGACATGTTGTAGAATTGAATTTATTTACTAATATATATTTATTATTGGTCGTTAACATTTGTTTATGATTTATATTGTTTAAACAACCAAAGACGTCAGAATTTTGTCTAAAGTTAGTAAAATTCAGGTAACTGATGCAGAAATGCATAAGCTGTGAAATATCTTGCATATTATTTATGCAAGTGTTGTTGACTCGGAGTACAAAGTGTGACCAGAACGTTCCAAGTCTAATTAAACTTATTTTACGAGCACAATGGGTGTCAAAAGTGAATGGCATAATCTGAGTGAATACTTCTCTTCTCGGGACTTCACATCCAAAATGGTACACATCATCATTATGTTTTTGCAGTGGTGCTGTGTACTAAAAGGTGGTGGTACTTGGCACAATTCACAGTGGGGGCCCTGGCACACCGGGAATTTATTTGGTAAAGTAAGACTGTCAGTTGGGTTTACTTTTACACTGAAGCATTGTAAAACAAGCCATATTCAAAATCCTAGTTGTTTGCATGTTGGAATAAAAAGTGTGGCGCACCAAGCCTATAAGGAAACGTTTGCTATGCACCCCCGAGTACTGACCGCACTCCTGCTTGCTTAGTGACACACGAGAATGAGATGATGCAATACTGTGAGGGGGGGGGGGCTGAGTTCCAAGGCACACCAGCCATGCACTTAGAGAATTTAATTTATGCATCTTGATATATATATATATACAGGAAAACCCCTTTCTGAACATTTGGGTCACACCTTGTATTTCAGGGTTTTTTCTAATTTAAGGTAATTGGCCCTTTAGAGTTTGCTTCATAGTTTAAAAAAAAAAACTGTCACTGCCATCTACAAGCATCTGCAAGTTGACCCATCAAGAGCACTGCTGCTAAATTAAGATATTATTCTCAGCTAAATCGAATTTGTTTTCATAATGGGAACAACGGTAAATATAGCTTGATCTGTATCACTGATAAAAAGCTAATTCAATAATTTGTCTTTGCAAGATTTTAATTTTTTCTACTTGCAGATTACCAGTTGGAGCTTGCATGTTCTTTTACCCAATTATTTTTAAATCTGGAGAATTTAAGGTTATATATCGACCAACAGTAGAGTGCAGCATCTTCTGTACACAATAAAGCCATAAGCTACATGTCCTTCAGTTGAGATAATCTGTTCTTGTATGCTCGAGCCACCTTATAATAAATTATAATTGGTTTCTTTTGCTGTAAACCATATTATTAACTCTGAAAAAATGACTGAAAACAAACTTTTATGGAAGATAATTATTAGTAAACTAATACAATGACTATCAATTTAGGTTAAATTTTGTCATTGCATTAACCAGGCAAGAGTAGAACTTTACTAGTTTTAGAAATTGAGTTCCAATGCTTTTCATCGAAATGACAAATATCTAATTGAAACAGGTGAACCACCACTGTAGATTTTAGCAAGAAAATGAATTCAGTATTATAGTTAAATTTGCTAAATACTGAAATAAAAAAAAATTGCTTTTATAACTCGTTGCTCAAAATTTCAAGCCACAGTTCAGAAGCAAATATTGGCACTCAGAATTTATGCACTAGTTTTAGCACCTGCTATTGTAGTTCATAAAATCGTATTTAATAATTTAAAAAGTCACAAATTGCATAAAAATCAATTGAGCTTAATTTGGTTTGGTATGAAAAATTAACAATTGTGGCCAGACTTGCGCCTCGAACAATATTTTCTTCTTGTGTACCAGTTTTAATCTTCGGCTTCTTACCTGATAAGTTTACCAGTGGACAGTTAAGTTATATTTTCATACCCCATTTTTCTTAAGGTTTACAATTGTATTAAAATGCCTTTTGATAACTTATGTAAATTTTAAAACTGGTATTTAGAGCATTAGGTTAAATGGGTGCTGGATAATAATATACTTTGGTGACTCACAAATCATTAATAGACAATGAAAGTGGGATGCTCAAGTCTGTGACCCCCTCACTTTAGAGAGGTATGAAGCATTCTGGCCTGACATCCATAGGGAAAAAGCAATTTGCTCAGGTTCCCCAGTGATTTATTCTTCCTATGTTAGCATCTTGGGGAACATTGCTGTAACATCTGTTGGGGAAGTGTATTCTAATGTCAAGTGACTGTTAGC
>WNGS01162157.1:7565691-7582601 GCA_020271785.1 Procambarus virginalis
TCATATGACATCTTGTAAAGCTGGATGAAACTAACCTCAAGCCTCTGGGCCCCCTACCTCAGACAGTCCACATTCTTTTTTTTTTTTTTTTTAAATAATATACATGCTGTATAGTATATGTATATTATAAATTTTTTATTTTTATAAATAATTGTTTAAGCAGTCATTTTGGGGCAGCCTGTACACTAAAGTGACTTGAGCCATGCCTGGAATCTTGCAGGCATGTCATCATCTTGCAAGATCTAGCTCATCTTGTAACATTGTCAGTCCTCCATCAGGGTTCAGGATTAAATGATCTATACAGATAACAATGAACCTTATTTAATGTCGACCCAGTTTACATCATATCGTTTTTTACGTCACACGGAAACAAATAAATTTAAACCTATGGCATCAGACAGGAAAACGGTCCAGTTTCTTATTTTCCAATGAAGGATAATGAAAACTGGAAACCTATGGTACTTACAGAATGGAAGTACTATATATGAGATCTAACTTAAATACGTTTTCAATGAACACTTTACCATATACATAAAACAAACTTTTTGTTTACTGAAAATATTAAAATAATAATGTTACTGTAGTTAAAACCTAAACTAGAAGTTGTCAGTTTCACGAGACGATTTTCAGGAACCTATCCCTTGTGTTAAAGGTTCACCTATACTGTACTACATAGGTTAAGTTCACTTTTAAGCAGTTTTGCTTAACTGGAGCATGTCATATGATGTCTTTTACTTGCATAAAACAGCTAATGTTTATTTCAACATTATTTTCTTTAAAATGCCCTAATGGTGGTAGTAACAGGAAAATCTGATCACTGGCTATCTTGTCCATATCTGCAGCAGTTGAACTTAATAAATTAATTTTAATGGGGGACAGAAAGCCTCTGTATATACAGTACATACATTAGGCTCCTATCAGGATTCCCTTCCCCCAAAGGTTGAATTACTGACCCCTCCCTCGGATACAACCCTACAACAGTTGCAACTCCTGGGGTATGTACTTTATTTACTGCTATGAACAAAGCCATTGGGTGAAATATGCCCACCCAGTGGGCAAAAGGTTTAAGAACGACATTGATTTGGCACTGATGTTGAATATTTCTCCCACTGAGCAACTAGTGTATTTTTATCCCACCTGATGATCAATCCCGGGATCCTCACTTGTGAGCCAAGAACATAGCCACTGTCTTACCTTACTGGTAAGACTTACTGTCTTATCTTACTGGTAAGACTTACTGTCTTACCTTACCTGGTAAGACTTACTGTCTTACCTTACTGTCTGGTAAGACTTACTGTCTTAACAGTGGTAAGACGGTAAGAACATACCGTCTTACCACTGTCTAAGATTAAGTGCATTATGGAGGTTACAGAAAATAATTAAATAAAATTTAAGTCTAGATTGGTACCTATGAATTTTTACCCCATTGACATGGAGTCTCAAGGATGTTCAGAGTACTACTACGTCTTTCTCTTATTACCGTCCAGAATGATCTCTAGGACCACTTGAATATTTGTACCATAGACGTGCTATATAATCCTGGCTCAGTGTTTTATTTAATAATTTATTCAGAATTCAGACTGGGCTCAGGCTGTTCGCTGTAAGCGTGCAGCCTGGAAAAGACAATATTGCGACTGACCCTAGATTCTCTTATTTTGTTTCAGAAGGCAAGGGCCAATAAGGCCATCCATACAGCTAAATGGGAAAGTTGGAACTCCTCTGTCTCCACCATTAAGTTGACAACCTTCTCCTCAGGTCTGGAAGATCCATTAGATTGCTGATAAATTTGTTCCAGACCTATCGCNTGCCTAAATGTATTGGTATATTCTTTAAATGAACGTGCGGATACTGTCGCTAAGGAGGCTGTCCACACACTACGGGCTCACCATAGCCCTTGCTACTTGGAACTTTTTGTTCCAGGTAGCGAATCTTTAACAACATGTCCACACGCCCTATACCCAAAAAAGGCATTCATTATCAGACTTCTACCCAATTATCATTACTCAATCCGTGACCGCTGGTCTAAGGGTATGGTTGTTTCGACACGACACGAGACGATTCGACGAAGCTCGTTTTCTGTTTAAACCGTGTATATTGCTATGCTAAGCTGTATTACATTAGGTTGGACTGTATTTCGTTCTGTTGGGTTAGATTAAGTTGGTAGGGTTCAAAATCCGTTGGCGAATCGTCTTGGTGACTTGTACCCACTCTCTCAAAATTAACATATCCCCTTGGCCCTCCTCCTACCACTGTTATAGACGCTGGGTGGCGGCTCTGGCTAGGTTACGTATTGGCCGTGAAAGCGTGACTCACGGCACATAAAGCCCCGCTTCTGGGCCAGGTAAGTCTACTACGGGCTCACCATAGCCCGTGATACTTAGAACTTTTTATTCAGAATTGTTAAATCTAAAATAACAACAATTGACTCACGGACATTGAATAGAACACCTGCCTGTTCCTTTACCGTTCAAGCTTCATTGTCCCACCTAGTCGCGCACCTCATTGTGGTAGGTCCCGGTTTTCAGGACGATCGATCTTTCCTAATGTCCGTCAAGGACATTATCAGTTATCGGTGCTTGCTTGACGGCTTCGTGCCTTCTTTTGATAATTGCTTGTCACAACAGTGGTAGAGGAAGACGTACAAGTAGGGGAGAGGGGAATAGATACAAACAAGGTAGAGGAGTAGTTATAGTAGGAAAGAGAGTAGTAGATATAGATAGAGGGAAGGACACCAGTTAATTGAACAGGAAAGTACATAGGTTTCTCTCCATGTGAAGAGCGGGTAAGTAGGGAAGGCGTAAGAGGTTTTCCTCTCTCTCTCAAGCACGCTAGTTTGTTTGCAGGCAATTTTGAAGTTAATAGTGAGGAAAGGGAGACAGTGACACTGTTTACTGCAGTGTTTGCAATAATTATGATCCCTTCTGGAAGAGGCAAGAGGTCAGCGTGGATGGCCAATTATTGACAGGTGCATTGCTCTCCGAAGGTAGAGGGCAGCAGCTGCGTCCCCCGTCAGTCAGCGGCGCGTAGTGGGAGGACCACCCCAGTTGTGAGTCATGTTGGGCCACACGGCAAGAGTTAGGCGGCCTAGTTGCCAGGTGTTCATGGTCTGTGTGTGTGTGTGTGTGTGTGTGTGTGTGTGTGTGTGTGTGTGTGTGTGTGTGTGTGTGTGTGTGTAAGTAAAACTCGCCTGGTTGTGCTTGCGGGGGGGTTGAGCTTCGGCTTTTTGGTCCCGCCGCTCAACTGTCAGTCAACTGATTGATGATTTGCTGGTGTACAGGTTCCGGAGCTTATTGGTCTATCATGTCTACATTTGAAACTGTGTATGGAGTCTGCCTCCACCACATCACTTCCTAATGCTTTCCATCTGCTAACTACCCTGACACTGAAAAAGTTCGTTGTATCATACGTGTGGGGGGGGGGAGGGAGTTGGCAGTGTGCACGAACGCACCCCCCTGCCCCATCCCCCTTACGCTCCATCCTCGCCCCCCTATCTCGTTTCCCCTGGAGGGGCAAGAGGGTAGGGGAGGCATGCGTGACAGTCCAGATGGGACGCGGCATCACTTAGCGTAGACAACAAGGGAGCGGAGATTAGGAACCACCACCACCACCAGGAGGATCAGGAAGCACCGCCACCACCACCAGGAGGATCAGGAAGCACCACCACCACCACCAGGAGGATCAGGAAGCACCACCACCACCACCAGGAGGATCAGGAAGCACCGCCACCACCACCAGGAGGATCAGGAAGCACCACCACCACCACCAGGAGGATCAGGAAGCACCACCACCACCACCAGGAGGATCAGGATGCACCGCCACCACCACCAGGAGGATCAGGAAGCACCACCACCACCACCAGGAGGATCAGGAAGCACCGCCACCACCACCAGGAGGACCAGGAAGCACCACCACCACCACCAGGAGGAGACAGTGATGGTCTACTCCTGGTGCTGACCTCCATAACCCAGGCCAACGTGGATTTAGAGCGGGGAAAATCGTGCCTTTTTCAGCTACTTGACCACTGTGGTCAATTCACTGCATTAGAAGAAAAAACAGGATACTGATGTGGTATACACGGACTTTACAAAGGTATTTGATAAGTCACCATGAAGCGATTGCTCACAAAATGAGATCAGTAAGAATAACAGGAAAAGTAGGGCGATGGTTATTCCATTTTCTGTCAAACCGAATATTCTTCCCCAAAGAATAAGTCAACCAAATAAAATAGTGTCCAAGAACAGATTGTTAACATGAGAAAGGAACTAAACTTACCTTCCATTTACGAAAGAATAGTTCTACTTAGTACTATGTTTTGCGCCAAAACTTTGAAGAATAATGGTCCCCCCAGCTCTATTCAAATTAAATTGAGATCCATTCTAAACAATTCTGACTGTTCCCTCCATCCACCGCAAAAAGCTCCCTACAGTGCGTGGCTCAGTTGTTGTGCCTATAATCTTCGGAAACTGAACGTGTCTCTTAACCCTGATAAAACTGTTCACTATATTCCCCCTTGGAAAGATGTGGAGGTCTCTCTGCATTATACCCCCATCAGTGTTAAACAAATGTATGACACTGACATTTTGAGATGTATAACATTAGAAGCTATTGACAGTCATCTTCACATTCTCAAACCGACGGAATCCTATGCCTTTACTGATGGCTCTGTGCAGTTAGGCACTGGTAGAACAGGTTGTGCATGTGCAGTGTATAAAGGGAATGAAATGATCATGTCTACTACACAGAGACTGAACAACTGGGCTAGCACGACGCAGACCGAGCTAGTGGGCATTTATCTAGCCACTGAATACCTTAAGCTCAATGGTGGTGGAGTTATTTTCTGTGACTCTAAAAGTGCTCTGCAGTCCTTAAATAACCCATCGCAATGTATATCGGACGTAGCTTGTAATATTAAATGGAATGTAATCTTTGCCAATGATAATAACTCTTGTATAAAATTTGTGTGGATCCCATCCCATGTTGGAGTTGGAAAACATGACTTCGTAGATCGATTGGCCAATGAGGCATGCAGGAAAGAAAACATTGATTATGACTTTGGACTATCTAATGCAGTTATTAGAAACATACAAATTAAAGAAATTAATTCAGATTTAGAAGAACTAAGAAATGCCCAGAGACCTGAAAGCTGCAGTATTAAAAGTTATGACAAGTTTTGTAATAACAGGTATTTGTATGGTCGGCATAGTAGCCGAACCAGGCAATGTGATGTAGTCATTGCGCGAATTCGCCTTGGCTATAGACACATCTGGCAGGTTAGTGAGGCTGAGCCACTACCAGAATACTCAGATTGTAAACTCTGTGATAAACCTTTAATGCACTCACTAGAACACTACATTGATGAATGTGAAACCGTAAAGGACTTTAGACCTCCTGGCCTCTTGTACCACCAACTGTGTAACTATTTTATTGACTCAGGTGTTCTGGACGACATCCTAACAATTTACCCAAAATTTGCTTGTCCATTTTAAAGAATGAAGAACAATTTTTATGTATATTACTCCTAAGCTGCATCACCTATGAACCCATCCCTGCCCTTGTGTGGCAGTGCACAGTAGAAACTTGTTTTCACATATCCATCTATTAAAACATTGATTGTAACCATGATATATATGTGCTTCACCCTACAGTTTAGACCTATTGTCTTATGTATGACCCTCTGTCCTGCGTGACAGTGACTACTAGCATTATCCTCACTTTAATCAGACTATCAAAATCCTCAGATTAGGCAAAATTGTAATTAATTTTGTCAATAAAGATGTTAATAATAATAAAGTTAAAAGCTCTATATCTCAGGGCAGAATCCCTGCTCCACTGCATTTCTTTTTGCTCATATCGGATATAGACAAAATTTCTAGTCACAGCTTCGTGTCATCTTTTGCAGATGACACAAAAATCAGCATGAAAATTACTTCTGTTGACGATATTAAAAACCTTCAATCGGATTTTTAAGTTTTCGATTGGGCAGCAGAAAATAGCATTTATTCACTTCCCCGTTCAGAGCAGGAGAGATTGCTGAAATAGAGAGAATACACACAACATATACGGCACGCAGACACGATAAAGCCCGTAAACTATTGGGATCATCTCAAAGCTCTGTAGGGAAAGAGACGAGAGAAGTATCAAATAATTTATAAATGGAAGGTACTGGAGAGCCAGGTCCCAAATTTGCACGGTAAAATAACATACTGGAGTGGACGATAAGGAAGGAACTGTGAAGAGTGAGGAAGCAGAGGTATCTTATCAGCAAGAATAAGAAATATTGCCGGAAAAAAAAGTTGAAGTCTTCTTGCTGAAAACTGCTCGGTTTTTCCTTGAATTGCCGGACCAACCGTGCTGTAGTGTATGAGGGGTCTTCGGGCCGCTACAAGTACCAGCCAGTTGAACCAAGCTTTCACAAGTCAAGTTTGACCCCGGGCCGGACTTGGGGAGTAGAACAATTCTCTGAACCTCATCCAGATACAATCCAGGAGCAGTTCTTGGAACGTTGGTGGTGATGATAACGTTACACCGCCGCGAGCGCGTCTTGGCCCTGCGGTTGCTCTAATCGATGCCACCAAGTGATACTTGTTCATTATTAATGCCTGCCAATTATTCACACTGGCATCTGCCAGACACACCACCCTTTCCCTCGCTGTCCACTGGTTGGTGGTGGGCAGCGGTGCTTGTACTGCCCAGGGAGGCAGGTTGGTGGTGTCACAGTAGCCCCGTCATATCCCAGTCATCCTAGGGACAAGAGTACGTCTTATCTCTGGTATTCATTATTATGCCATCTTTATTGACAACATTTACATGCATGGGATGAGTTCCACAGAACTCATGTTGTGTGAGAGAGCATGTTGGGTGTGTGTGAGAGAGAGCATGTTGTGTGTGTGTGTGTGTGTGTGTGTGGTGTGTGTGTGTGTGTGTGTGTGTGGTGTGTGAGAGCCGAGTCAACAAGCGGCCGTCTGTGTAGAGTAGATTTGTGTACTGTGATTTGTGGATTTTTTACTCACTGGATTTGAGAGTCCCTCGAGGGAGCTGAAGTAAGAGGGTAGAAACACCCTAAGCTACTGTCCTCTTGAGGCATCCTCTGTCCTCTGAGGCATCTTATTGTCTCAATAAACGTACTTGAACTTGTGTAGAGTAGAGGCAGGGGGAAGATTATTTTGGAAGAGCAGCAAACTATATATAGGGCGATTACTCCCTAAAATGACAAAAGACCAACTGAAGAATGACTGAAGTCTTCAACATGACTGACGAGATTTTGTGTCCGTAAGTTTAACCCTTCTTTTGTGTTCTTAAAGTCTGCCATTAAAGAGTTCGGTCATTTGTACCAAAGTATGGGAGAGGGACAAGAAGAACGAGGGGTTATATCAAGCAACATTGAAAGCAGGAGTCGTATGAACCTGATTACTTCGAAGTGTGCTAGTGTGTCGAACGGCAAGTTTGCCTAATTGGAGAACTTTAGCTAGTTCTTAGTGCAGTGAGGATTAAATATTTGGAGTTTAGATAATACATCTAAATTGTAGATTTCAACACTTTTCTCCACATCATTCTCCTTCCTCCACATCATTCTCCTTCCTCCACATCTTCCTCCTTCCTCCACATCTTCCTCCACAACTTCCACATCATTCTCCTTCCTCCACACCTTCCTCCTCTTCTTTCTCTCTCGTACTCCCCACACTCGTCCGTGGCCTGTGTGTGGTGCACATGTGTGTGATACACATGACCCAGACCTTGACCTTTAACCCAGGACAATGTGATCTGTAAGTTTGAAGAGAATAGATCAGTCCCCCCACAGTGTGCGCTGACTTACACACAGGCGTAGTTGTTGGTCTCTGTGCCTCCACTTGAGTAGTTTTACAACTGTTTACGTTACGGCCGCCTGTGTCACCTGGTGGCTTGCTTCTTGGCCTGCAGTGTGCCTGGGCGGGCGGGCGGGTGTTGTACTACTTGTGCCTGCGGAATCTAGCTGATAGCTCTTGGACCCCGCCTTTCTAACCGTCGGCTGTCTAATGTACTGACTTCGAACCTAATATTCTCTTTTTCTCATTTTCTCTCTCTCATATATATATATATATATATATATATATATATATATATATATATATATATATATATATATATATAAAATACGAGAGAGACAGAGATATATAACTCTGCAGAAGTGGACGAACGTGCGTGTGTACTGGCTAGTATCAGCCTGGCCATTACCAAGCTTGTACTTGGCCTGTACTAGTCCTGCCCGTCCCCGGTCACATGCACCAGTTGCTGATCTGTGATGGTGTGACCTTGGTGCGTTGGGGGAAGCGGGGAGGGGGGGACATGCCGGGGGACCGTGGGCGTGCGGGCGTGTCCATGCACGGACATAGAGGGCAGTGGTGTGGGTTGGGACACACAATACCTTATGAGCGCAAGCTAAAGAACTGTAATCCTGTTGCTGCTGCTGGCCGCCTGAGTCCTTCTGCCGGTCAGGCTAGAAATGTGGTGAGCGTATGCACAGGATTGGTGCTTATACTTGCCTAGATGTGTCGGCAGGGTTGAGCCACGGCTCCCCGTCCCCGCTTCCCGAACATTCTTAGTTCAAGCAGCTACTCGGGTTCCATGTTTTCTGTTTTGAAGTTGTGAATCGAGCCTGTGTGGTCACTTGTTTGTTAAATAATAAGGTTCCTCGACTATGGGAGAGGATGGCTGGAACGTGTGTGTGTGTGTGTGTGTGTGTGTGTGTGTGTGTGTGTGTGTCTGTGTGTCTGTGTGTGTGTATTCACCTAGTTGTGCTTGCGGGGGTTGAGCTCTGCTCTTTCAGCCCGCCTCTTAGCTGCCAATTAATCAACTGTTACTAACTACTATTTTTTTCCACCCCTCACCCCCAGGAAGCAGCCCGTAACAGCTCTCTAACTCCCAGGTACCTATTTACTGCTAGGTATCAAGGGCATTAGAGCGAAAGAAGCTCTGCCCATTGATTCTCGCCGGCGCCGGGAATCGAACCTGGGCCACAAGATTACGTTCCCAGCGTGCTATCCACACAGCCACCGGCCCCCACCCGTGTGTGTGTGTGGGGGGGGGGGGTATGGATCATGTGTTAGGATATTGAAACATATGTTGTTAGTGAGCACATAATGGTATTTATCATTACTTCTCTTCCTCGAAGGAAATTTGACCAATTAACATCAGTTCTTGATTCCTCTGTATATTTTGAACTCTTTATGAGGCAACGTGTGTGTTGGTTGATGATTTGTGTTGTCAGGTTGGTGTATAATGTGACTGTAACAAGCTGGGGGGTTTTCTACCACAGACGTGGCCAGACATTGCTAACCAGCATTGTAGAGGGAGCCGGTCGGCCGAGCGGACAGCACGCTGGACTTGTGATCTTGTGGTCCCGGGGTCGATCCCGGGCGCCGGCGAGAAACAATGGGCAGAGTTTCTTTCACCCTATGCCTCTGTTACCTAGCAGTATAATAGGTACCTGGGTGTTAGTCAGCTGTCACGGGCTGCTTCCTGGGGGTGGAGGCCTGGTCGAGGACCGGGCCGCGGGGACACTAAAGCCCCGAAATCATCTCAAGATAACCTCAAGAAGCATATATACATTTTCTTCTGTCCTCCATGGACAGGGTTAGAGATCAGTTAAACATATAGCTCAGGGTGTAACAAGCTGTGTTTGTCATCCTTCAAGAAAAGTGGTGTTACCCCTAAGACAGCTATCGAAGCTACAGCGTTTTCAAGCTTTGCTTCAAGTATTCTTTATTATAAAGAAAAAAAATTAATTTATGAAGGCATACTAGCCATTGTTCATCGGTTAACTAACGTGTAAGTACACTAAGGGATAAATATATTTTCGCTGTACTTATAATCGAATAAAAATAATTATGCTTTGATGTATTAAAAGATTGCAAAACAATTTCACATTATGACTTGCAAAAGCTTTTGAAAACGTACGCAATGTGACGGGTCCAAGATGGTGGTGAGAGCGGGTCAGGTGGTTGTGGAGCTGGTAAGTAGGAGCTAGATTCACGAAGCACTTACGAACCTGTACATCTTTTCTCAATCTTTGACGGCTTTGTTTACAATTATTAAACAGTTAATGAGCTCCGAAGCACCAGGAGGCTGTTTATAACAATAACAACAGTTGATTGGCAAGTTTTCATGCTTGTAAACTGTTTAATAAATGTAACCAAAGCCGTCAAAGATCGAGGAAAAATGTACATGCTCGTAAGTGCTTGCGTAACTGCTTCGTGAAGTTGGCCCTAGGTGGTTAGTTCAGTTCAGTACTCGCCTAGTTGTGCTTGCGGTGGTTGAGGTTCAGCTACTTGGCCCTGCCTCTCAAGTGTCAATCAACTGGCGTACAGTTCCGGAGCTTATTGGGTTCTTATCATACCTACATTTGAAACTGTTTATGGAGTCTGCCTCCACCACATCACTTCCTAATGCTAATTTCATTGTTAACTATTCTGACATTGACAAATTGTTTCTAAAAAATATGTGGCGCATTTTAAGTATCGGTTTCCACCTGTCTCCTTGTGCGAGGCCACCCTGCTAAATAACCTGTCTTTATTAACCTATCAATTCCCCCTAAAAATGGTAATCATGTTTCCCCTGTCTTCCAGCGACGTGAGGTTCAATTCATGGAGCTTTTCTCGTAACTCATACCTCTTAGTTCTGAGGCTAGTTTGGGGGATCCCTTTGAAATTTCTCCAACTTCTTGAGCTGACTGGGTACAAGTATGGATTCCACGCTGGAGCCACATATTCCTGATTAACCTCACATATGTGACATACAAGGTATTTTATTGTGGGTGAGGGAGGAGTGGACTGTTTGAAGTTTCAGGAGGAAATCTTATTTTTCCAATATATAGTACCATTAACTCCCATTTGCACAATTTTTTTTTAAAGATTGTAGCTCTCGAAAGAAGTCTTCATCAGTGCAGAATAGAACCAATGAAGAGTAGAGGTGCCATAGGCAAATCGGAGAACACTGTCTGAACATCATGAGGTCCATAGTTGTTCAACACACTTCCAACAAACATTAGAAATATTGTTGGAACAAAGGTCGATGTATTCAAGAGGCACTTAGGCAAGTTCTTGCAAGAAGTGCTGAACCAACCTGGTTGTAGTGGATTGTGGGCCTGAGGGCCGCTCCAAGCGGGGTCCTTTTGGGGAGTAGAACAACTCCAGAACCCTCTCCAGGTACCAGGAGGGAACAAGCAGCCACAGATTATGAAATATGTATACTGTACAACACAATTGAGTGCTCTGCAAAGGGACACAAACACCACAGGGAACAAGGCCACCATGAAGGAAAGTCATGATGGCCCTGTTTAATGTGCATGAGCACACATTCTATAGGTCACATTTTTTTTTTAACTCTTACACTGCAGATATCAAAACTGTCCCCTCAGCTGTGCAAAAATAACAAAAATAATTATAATTTATTTTATTATTGTTAATAATTGTTCTTATAGAATGATATATTTGCATGAAAAATATAGGAAAAGCCCTTCCCCCTCCCCGTAAAAAATCTTTATGGTTTTGTCAACTGTAGGAGGAAGCTATGAGGCAAGGTCATTTGTCAATTATTGCAATACACGAGTGCTGACACAGTGGTACAAGAGCAGAGTACTCAAATGTTTAACTTGGATGGTTTTTATTTGTTGCTTTACTTATTAGTTTAACAATGTAGTATTTTGTTAATTAATTTGTACATATACAGTAATTGACATAAGCAGTGACTGAGCACAATACTGTACTATAGCTTACAATGAAATATGTACATCTACAGTATTGCATATAAATCTACTCTGGCAGAGCTCAAAGGTAGTGCCTTGCAACCTACTGTTTGGCTGCAATTCTGTCTGGGAATGTCATCCAGGCCTGGATTCAAACACTGGCAGGAAAGACCAATTTGTGATTAGGTGATAACCATAAGGCCTTAAAACATGATAACCTCGCCCCAATTACAATATGATAGTGAATTTGTTCCCAAGTTTTTGTTAACTCTAGTACATCCATGACTGAGGTGACTGGCTAGCTTGTGCACTGGACTGCCATCTGGTGGGAGGGATGTGACTAACTGGCGGCTCAAACTGGCTAATGAGCGTGGACATAGTTAACATGGCTGCCATTGTTTCTTCCTGCAGAATGTGTTGCCATTTTACTCTGGCTTGGGTTGATATAGTATCCCCAGACTCCCCTTTTTTTATATATCCATGGTGATATAAATAAGAGCTGCCTAGTATGGGCCAATAGACCTTCTGCAGTTACCTTCATTCTTATGTTCTTTGTCAATAATGAATTGACAAGATCCTGCTTCTGGTAGGCCTAGAGGGCATGACAAGCTTCTAGCTAACCAGGTGACTAGCTCAGGAAATCACTATGAGAGGAGCTCTCTAGAAAAAAATGTCAACAAGTGAACATAAAATCTGGACCATTATACTGATGCAGAATGATTGAAGTACATGGCTGATAGCTCGGTGTACAACCCAAGTTTCACATTCAAAATTTATTAAATAAACATTCTTAAAGCATTTGTTTTAATATTATTTTTATAGTGATACAGATCAATCACTTACACACACACATATTGATAAACAAATATTTATGACTAAAGTGCTACATAATATAGGAAATGTTAATAAGTTTTCTAAATAGAGCTTCTCACACCCAACATACTTTAGGTTATATTTTTTCTATATGCAAAACCATTAATTTCAAAATCTGACAAAACGTGTTCTAAGCCCATAAGTAGTTTTTGTAAACAAAACCATAAGAATAAACTCCATGTCCCACTTCCCAAACACCCATTATATAAAAAAAAGAAGCCTTGTTACCTATATTTATTTTCAAACACCCTAAAACCATGACTTGCAAAAATAGTAATGTGTCAGCCAAGACTTGAACTAGCAACAAGCCAAGAAATACATGCAGTGATGGAGTTTTGAGCAGAAAGTAAAGTTGTAAACAATGATTCGCAATAACATGGCTGAAGATACATGACAAAACCACACATCAGAAAGTGATGCTTATAAAAGAGGGAGAATTCTCATGGCCTCAGGCATGATTTTCAGGCTCAGCAGGCTACCTCATAACTTGTGAGGTATGCTGGTGCCACTGTGACAGTTCATAACCAGGAAGGAATATTCCACCACTGTGATACTGCATAACTAGAAGGTGTATTGGGATCACTGTCACACTGTATAACCTGGTAATTATACTGGCACCATTGTCACATACATGACCTAGGTGTACTGGTGCCAGTGTCTCAGATGGCCTAGTACTGGTGTCACAGACAGAATGCCAGTGTCTCAGATGGCCTAGGTGTCACTGACAGAAGTGGTTCATTAGATGCCTAAGAGTGCCAGTGTCTCATTAGAGGCCTAGGGTCACTGACAGAAGTGCCAGTGTCTCATTAGATGGCCTAGGTGTCACTGACAAGTGCCAGTGTCCTCATTAGAGACTGGCACTTGCCACTGGCAATATTTCCTAGGTGCTACGTCTCACTGCATGACCTTGCAGGTATACTAGTACCACAGTCATACTGTATGACAGAAAGGTGTACTGGTGCCACTGTCACACAACATGACCTAGAAGATACACCGACACACTGCATGACCTGCAAGGTACCTTGACACACTGCAATGCCTGGAAGGTACCTTTACACACTGCATGACCTGGAAAGTACACTGCCACACTGCATGACCTGGAAAGTACACGACACACTGCATGACCTGCAAGGTACCTTGACACACTGCAATGCCTGGAAGGTACCTTGACACACTGCATGACCTGGAAAGTACACTGCCACACTGCATGACCTGGAAAGTACACTGGCACACTGCATCACCTGGAAGGTGTCCTGGCACGACTGTCAACACTGCCCTGCCCTGCCCTCCCACCACACGTCCACCGCCTCACACTGCTCCACACCACACTCACCTGCTGCTCCACCACCTCCACACGCACATACTGAATCACCTCACATTTCCCAGTCCCGTGAGGCGTCACACACGGCGGCAAAAGCACATACTTACCACACTTTCACAAATATAAGATACTACACTAAAAATCCAAAACAACAAAGCAGTATTTGGTAGAAACTACATGAAGGAGATTCCTGCGAGCTGTTCTTCCATTGGTGGACCTCTCCCCCCTCGACGTCTCCTCCACCAATCAGGGCTCGCCTAAACGTTACTGAATCTACCAGATGCTGCGGAGGAAACAATGACCATGGAGACTGCGCTGCTCGGCAAACATTATTCACTACAATTTACAACCACGCTAATCAAACGGACACATTACAGCTAAACCAAGTAATATAACCTTCACGTGATATCTATGTGAAAATCTGATACTTTTATGTTTTTTTTATTTGTTAAATATAAGGAGAAATCAGCAAGAATTGTACTTTGCTTGAGGTATTGAATTAAAGAATTGAGGTACTTTGAGCTCTGCAATTACTTCATACACTCAGTAATATTGTAAGATATCTTGTGCTGTATACAGATTTTGCTAGTAGAGGCAAATAGATCAGCCTTAGTTTCATGTTCTCTCCCTGATTCCATGTATGACTGGCCGTCCTGTGAGGTGGGGATGTTAGATGAGCTTGTAGCTGTTTTCTTTTTTTAATCTCACTGGTGGTCTTTCATACATAATAGGGCAGCAGCACACTGATGTTATACCTAGCTTGTTAATAATACAACCATATCATAATTGGTGATACATTTATACTTGGGAAAATTTACATAAAAGTACAGTCATTTTTATATAAGAGTTCAATAATCGAATTTAGGAAAAACCAAAAATGCAAAATAGATACTTTAAATGTGGTAACATCCATTGTAAATAACAAGAACATTAATGCGCATCGCAAGGGTTTCACTCGCATTGTTATGTATACCATCTCACACGCAGGGTGGCCCAGCTGATCACATGAGCGAGGCAGCTATCACGCAGTGATAAGCCTGAAATTGAGTATTATATGGCCATTCCCGTCTCTGCTGTAAAATCCGCAATATTTCGTAAAAAAAGGGGTGACAGAAGCGCAATCACTGACGCTCAAAGGCCAGAGAGAGTCACTGTTGAATTTTAAAGCCAGCCAGAAACTTTTTTTTTCAGGACAAATGACCATGACAAAGGCATTGGTTTCCCGTCCTCGTCGAGGCAATTGGTTATTAGTGCCATCAGGTAAATTCCGGTAAAATCTATTCCTGAATTCCTAAGGTAAAAACCCTGCCCGAAACGCTATGCGTACTAGTGGTTTTAGGTATATGTATGCCTATCTCTATCTTATATCCATCATTACTGATGATGAAGATGAAGCTACTTAAGAGGTGGCACGGGCATGGAATAGCCCGTAAGTGGTGAGCCTTTTGAGCCATTACCATATCAAGCTGAACTGGAGATCTGTGGAGTGCGAAACTGCACCCCGGCGTGACGGGAGATGTCTCCGTGCAGCTATGTTGTATAGATTCAGCTACTCTGAACAGTTCCAAGTGGCACGGGCTATGTGAGCCCGTAACTTACCTGCAGAGGAGCTGGGCAAGAAGCACGGGCTAGGTTAGCCCGTGGACAGGAGATGTCTCCCATGCGGGACTTATGTAACGTATAAGTACCCTACCCTGAATAAAAATCTAAATTTAAGTCTAATCTATGGAAATGCCTTAGCTGTAAATGTCAAGACGCCGCTTCAGTTCAAAATCGGTTTGAAAAAAAAATTATAATGAAATAATATTTCATCGACTAACCCGCATCTTCCTGTCCCCTTTTAATGGCCTCAGGATAATTCAGGTACAATAGCTTCAAGGATTTCAATAAGGGTTCTCAGTGCTGTTTGGGTAGTTTGTGATTGTTCTAATTGCTTATTTATGTTGCGAGGGTTAATTTGGATCGTATTTGGACAGAAGTGTCCAAATTATGATATAATTTGTGACACTTCGGACCGCCTGTCCAAATGAGTATAATTTGGACAGGCGGCTAGGATTTTATTATTACTTCATCAGAATATACATATTAGCATATGAGTTACATTAATGCAGATAAAGATAGAGGGGATATTCAGAATGGCACTTTGTCTATAGTTAGGCCATATACTTTTACTATTTTCTATGAATGATATTATAGAAAACGATTCTGGCCGAATGATGAACGCTACTATTTATTTCTTTACATGAATTAATTTGAGGGGCCCCTAACACACTAGTGACATCTACGGACAGAACACCGGCGACTTGGCAAAGGTCCCCAATTGTTTCTAGAATTTTTCCACTTGGATTTTAATGAGACAAGATTGGCATGTACGACTCCGGCGGTAGGCGGTTCCATGGTGTATCGGTTTTACCAGGTAACCCCTCATAATACGAAAGTAATCTCTATGGATTGTTAAGAAATGTAGGAAGTATATCTACAGATTTTTAAGTTATATTTAATTAGAGAACGGCCAGAGCACTAATATCATTAAACTTTTAGAGGTTTGTAACAGAACCCATTGGACACATTAGAAACAAATATCTATTGTTATCCAAGAGGTGACTTGGCAAAGTAGAATGCTTTACAAATCAAGGGACCCAGAATGGAATGACCTTCCCAAACACGTCAAAGACTGGCCCCCTCTGAACCAATTTGGGAGAGAAACTGAGTTTAACCAAACTAAACTAAGAAACTAAACTAAGAGAGAACTAAATTTCCGTTGCCCGAAACGCTATGGTACTAGTGGCTAGGTGTTGTATGTACTATCTCTATCTATAATCAAACAGAAGGTTTGTACTGAACTCTGCAACTATGTATGTACTGTTCCTAAATAATTATTACTATTATTAATATAGTTATTATTATTATTATTATTATTATTATTATTATTATATGATTCTAAGTACTGTATACCTAACAACCAATGAACCAAACTACCTCCTGATGTCAACTATG
>WNGS01162157.1:7585150-7602175 GCA_020271785.1 Procambarus virginalis
ATCTTTTGAGCATTATTTCCAATATTTCTGCCTCTTTAAAGCAACAACTGCAATGCAATACAATATTGTAGTGTATGCAATACAATACATAATGTAGTGCAGAATGCTTGGGAGGTGCAGTGATGCAATACAGGGTAATAATGAATAATCTAATCCTTAAAGTTTGAGAAATAAAAGAAATGCTTATGGGAACCACATACAGTACAGTACAGTACATGAAAATCCAATAATCTGTACTCGGCCTCGTATAAATAATAATTCAGTGTGTCGGGGGCAGGAAGCCAGAGTGTATTAATACACATTTAGCTTTTATCAAGGCTCCCCCCCTCCCATTTGCAAGTTTGACAGTTGCTCGTGATCCGTGCCACACAGTGACAATCGCTCATTTTGCCACTGCCATGCTGCCTGTTGGATCAGTGGGACCTTCAACCCTGAGTCCTGTGGGGTTTGCTCTCCCCATGTGACTTTTCCTTCTGACCCTCCTGGTGAGGTTAGGGTGTATCAGGAAGCATCTGCTTTGCGAGTTCCCTCTTGCTTGTTTGGAGTAGTCTACGTTATCTGCCTGGTTGGCTGCTCTGGGGCTGCCTGTCTGGTGTTTGGCTAACTAATTAGTGACCCAGAATTGGAGGTATTGGTGAACTCCACCTAAGCTCCATCCGCCCTCCCCCTCTTCCTTCCCTTTCGGACATGATTCACCCTTCTTCTGAACTTTCCTCGCCCCCTTTCCTCCTCCTGTCCCCAAAACATCTAGGGCTTCCCCTGTCAGGCAGGTTTTAGGGATGAAATCTGTCAGGTGAAATTTGGTATGTGATTCAATCGGCCCTGGGGGTTGCCTCTTCCGCATTGGGTGTGAATGTAGTTGAGCCAACTAGTACTGCTGAGGATTCAGGGTTTTCCTGCCAGCCCACCTAACCACTTGGACTGGACAGTAGAGTGATGGTCTCGCTTCATGCAGGTCAGCGTTCAATCCCCGACCGTCCAAGAGGTTGGTCACCATTCCTTCCCCCCATCCCATCCCAAATCCTTATCCTAACCCCTTCCAAGTGCTATAAAGTCGTAATGGCTTGGCACTTTCCCCTGATAATTAAAAAAAAATTCTTGCAGCCCCCACCCCCCTTTCCTTTGAAGCTTCCCTCTTGGACTCTGCTTCACTATCCTGGGCCATGGGCATGGATGCTGGCTCTGCCCTAGGGCTCTCAAGTATGTACAACTTCTGAGGCTTGGAATAGTCTAATTTGGGCCCCGTGCATCTCATTTGACTCTACATGGTTCCTGATTCCCTCCGAGGAAGATCTCCTTTTGCAGGGGGAGGGATTTTTGTGTCCTCCCTCCCTGTATGAGTAAGATTTGGTTACCCCTACGGTTCAGTTCTGTGTCTTTGGGTTTATTAGTCTCGACGTTTGCTTTCTGGCTGCAATATCAGGTGTTTGCTTCCTCCTGATTTTACCATTACCATGCAATGCCTTGTTTCTGTGGGAACCTGGCAGCTGATGTCAACCACTGGTGCTTGAGAAGACTGTGATCTTCTCTCTTACATAAAGTGTAATTTAGCACAGTGGTCAGCTCGGTGTGAACACAACCCAATTTTCCTGAGTTTGATTCCCCTGGCAGGAAGAGATGTTTTGCCACATTTACTTACACCTGATATCACTGTTCACCTAGCAAGTATAAATAGGTATATGAGAGTTAGGCAACTGTTGTGGATTGTGTTCTGTTGATGGTCACTTGTTGGCATAAGGCATTACATTCGGCATATGTGCTGAACGTAATACACATGACTAGTTTGTTGTCATACATAGTTATTGGTCACCTAACATTTAAGAATGCCTTTGAGCATTTTTTTTCCATTGGCAGTTGAGAACTTTTATGAAAATTATTACCAATTTAATCACATGCTTCCAAAAATGTCCCCCACCCCTGGCCTAGGAGGATCTCAATAAGGCCAACCAGCTTCTTATCTCCACCAATGGGAAATAAAAACATATTGTGTTGACAGAGGAAGACCTGGATTTTCTTAATCAGTTTCTCAATGCCTTGTTCTCCCACAATAAATGGCTTCCTGGCAGCTCCATATCTTGGTTCCTCCTTTGCTGCAGCATCTCTGTAGCAGATTTCAAAGCTTGTACTCACCAGACAGATTGGATTAATTTAGTTGCCTCCTTTTGTTTGTATCAGAAGTAGCTGCTGTGTTTTTCCCAAGTTGTTTTCCCAGATCTTGCAAGATTTTGGTGTAGACCTTTTCACTGTACATCATGCCTCCAGAGGTGTATGGTGTTTAGTCAGTTTTAGAAGTTCATTTGGATGTTTTGCTGTTGTTTTCCTCGCCTATTTTTGTACTTGACAAAGAGGTGCACCAGGTGTTGCACAAGGCCTGGGTGTCCGCTCAACTATTCAAACGGGTGACTCCCACTTCCTCTTTAGATAAAGGTGCTCTGGTTGCCTTTTTTGAACTCCTGCTTGAGGCCAAGTTTTTTGGTGATCCATTTCCTTATGCAAACAAGTGTAGCATTGCTGTCTGCTCTCTGGTCTTTCAAGCCCTGCCCATTTCTGGGAAGTGTCTTTGTGGCTATTCATGCCCTTATCACCCTCCCACCCATGCTAGGGGGTTAGAAGGGTGGGGGGGGGAGTGCTTGATCCTTTTTTGTTGTTGTCTCCTTTTTTTCTAAGAAGGAGGAGGATGCCTTCAAGCAGAGTATACTCAACTTGCCAGGGGTCAGTGAATGACTACCATGGTTGTAGTTTGCCAGATGTTCTTGTAGCTTTTGCCAGTATATGCCAGATTCTCAGATTATCCAAACATAAATATTTTTGATTTTCCACGGCCCTCATTAACAGAAACGTGTCTTGATAATGGGGGTTATCACTCATTAGTTGTGAAGCCTCGACACAATTTGGCAATAGAGGACACTCAGTTTTACCAAATAATACAAAAATATCAATGGTTTCCTACATATAGGTTGGTGCATTCCTATTTAAATACCGATATAGGTGTTTTTAGCATGTTGTTAAAATAATTCTTAAATAAATAGCAGAAAAATTATGTTTTGCAATTATTTGATTATCCAGATTTTCACTTTCCAGACAGTGGAGGTACCAATTGATCCGAATAATCAATATGGCATTAAAAAGCAACTTAAAATAACCTCTCCCTAGCAATATGTAAGCAACCCCTAGGCCTAGTATTCACAATCTTATGCCTTATCTTGAGGTAATCTTGAGATGATTTTGGGGCTTAGTGTCCCTGTGGTCCGGTGCTCGACCGGAACTCCTTTTTGTTACACACCCCCAGGAAGCAGACTGTAGCAGCTGTCTAACTCCCAGGTACCTATTTACTGCTAGGTGAACAGGAGCATCGGGGTGAAAGAAACTATGCCTCCGTTTCTACCTCCACTGGAGATCGAACCCGGAACCTCAGGACTACAAATCCCGAGTGCTGTCCACTCAACTGTCAGGCCCTTAAAGTAGTTCAGTAGTGTTGCGGGCTCACCATAGCCCGTGCTACTTGGAACTATGTTCCAGGTAGCGAATCTTTAACAACAACAACAACAGTTCAGTGCATACATTATATGTGCAGTACAATACTGTGCTCAACCTAGGGGAGGTTAGACTAGGCTGCTTTTTTTTCTAAGATCCTCTACAAAATCTGTGTATAAAATGTGGATTTTACTATGCAACATTGTGCATTTTATGCACATGCTCCACAGTCGGTATATGTGCTATAATTTGTGGAAGGTATTTTATTGAACCAGTTGAATTTTGCTGTACAGAACAACCATGTGTCATGTGCAAAAAGAAACAAAATTTATATATTGTGCCTGATTTTTCAAGTAATTATCAGTATTGCCAAGTGTGTCGTGATTTCATGGGCATGAAGTGACGTAGTTTGGATGCAAAGGGGTTGATTTTTTTAGGTGTAAATGTACTTTGTATTTAGTAATACAGTACAGTATGGACTTTCTCATTTACTAAGTCTTTACTTTATATTGAAGAAACACTCCAATAGTAAGAATTTGGCCGGGTTGGGCTTGGGGAGTGGCCAGAACCTCATCCAGGTATGATAATTACTACACATTTCTTGACTAAATGCCTCATGCACAGTTTTGATTGTTAAACAATGGTAGTGGAGTTGCATGTAATGAGCAGAATTGAAATACAACAACATTCATATGTAAGATTAATCTTGCAGTAAAACTGGACTATTCATATTTTTTATTTTTCTTGAAATATTAGGATAGAATATTTGTTGCATATTATTGGAAGCCATTAATAAAATGCAGCCCTAGCATTCCATTTTGGCCCATCTCATAATGGTCCTATTCCTATGTCAGGGGGCCTTGCACTTTAGCAAGGGGGGTCTGCGTGGGTTTTCCATGCTAATTTTGTGATCTGTAGCTGCTTATTCATCCTTACTGAGTGTTTGACCATAGGTTTGTGTTTGCTTTATCAAGCCACTTCACCTTTGCCCATCCTGCCTATCTTGTATGACAGGTCATATGGCGAAAGTCTGAAGTCTTGTTCTTGTGGGGGGTTTATTGCCAGGTACAGTATGTGTCTTCATCTAGGATGTTGTGACTTCACCATATGACTGTACCTGACAACAATTTGCAGTTTGAGGATGGGACTTCCTTGTTTTTAGACCCTGGAAGTCATTCCTGTTGCCTCCATCGTGTGACCTTCTGAATTCTGGGATCCATTCACCGGTGGGAACATGCTGTTTGTTTGGGCTGGAACTCTGTGTTTGACCAGACCACCTTCAAAATTGGCTGCCTCTCAAGCTGTGATCACATTACAGTGCTAGACTTTCTGATGTGAAATACTTAAGATGATGGATGTCAGTGGAGAAATTTGGTTGAATAAAATTAATAAACAAGAAAAAAGGGCATTTCACATAGATTACAATTAGTAGAATACACAAGTAATTATCAAAAGAAGGCACCAAGCTGGGGATAAGTAGAACACACAGAGTAGAAGAGAGAAGTAGGCAAACTAAAGAATGAAAAGTTAGCAGAGACAGCAAGGACAAAACAAGGTGGAAGGTAGGAAAGGAAGCACTCATAAATATTGGTGAATAGTTTGTATTATACAAGATATCTAAAATTGGTTGAAGGTATTAGAGACGATGTTTAGTGGCCAAGGAGGAAACCCGGAGAAAGAAGCCATTTAAGGAAGAGATTATTTTTGACATTGGAAAAGGCATATAAGCTGTTAAGAGGGGCCCCTCCCCCCCCCAGTTCCTCATGGAAAAGGTACCTGAAAAAGGAGATTTAACTGATTATGCATTTCAGGTACAGTATATAGGCATGCGAGGTATTACATAATCTGTTGAAAGCTGTAATTTAGTACTTGTGCAATGAATATTATTTTTTAGTAATTATTGTTACAGACCTTTAAGAACCAACTAGTAATACAAAAGTATGGTAGTGGATGTATGAATGCATTTATTATTTTTTCCACTTGATAGTAGGGTAAATTTAATGTGATACAGTACTGTACCGTTAGTGTGTTTTGCGAGTCTGGTGATTTACTGTTTTATATAGTAAGGGCTCAAGAGAATTGCTAGTTGCAGGTACAGAGCTGTACTTTGAATAATGGTTATGGTATCATGGTACTGGTCGAAGTTTTTCTTTAACACTTAATGGTACATATGGTTGTGATGTGATAACTGTATAGTATATTAATTATTTGGCCTAAAATGTGTGGGCCTCTATGTCTCTATGTTCAACAGTTCGATGAAGGTTTTTTGCGACTTTCAGGGGCAGCCAATGACATGCCTCTGCTTTGCTTTTGTTGACAGGTTCAAATGTCGATGGTAAAGGTCAGAAGGACAGCTAGGGTGGAGTGTTGATAAAGTAAAATATATCTGTATTTTTGTGTGTAATGTTTCCCACTACTGTATGTATCAAGAAAGAACATATGACATGTATTATGAACTGGGTGGAGTGCATATTAAAGTTTTTCTTGGTACTGGGGTGAATAGTTGTCACAATCTCGCATGGAAAAATGTTTTCTTAAGATATTAAGACATTTTCTATAGCAAGTTTGAATTCCTATTTTTTGTTTGTGGTAGCCATATGTAAGTGTGCTTAGTAAACTCTTCATAATTTACTGGTGCAGCTGTTTAGTGTGCTCATGTTTGGGTTTTGTACGGTAATGCAATATGGAAAATTATTCCGTGTTCACTGGTAACCTGATCTTCGTTGTTTGGAATCAAGTTGTGTTGTGGCTCCAAGTGAAGTACAGAAACACAGTGAAACATTGTTTTCCATACACAGTACTGTTTTTTTATATTCACTCTTCTGCTCTTCTCTTTCTCTATTCTCTCTCTCTAATCAGTTGTCTATCTGTGAGACATAAGAGTTATTAAATATTCTATTGAAATATTATTACATATCCCAATGAACAATTAATTTGCTCAGTTAAAAGAAAAGCCTTCGTCACTGGCACCGGTAATGTCAGCAGGTCATTAGATGGCTGTACTAAGGCAGCTGGTCTTAGTTGTCAAAAATTTGTACTCTACAATAATTAACCAATAGCACTATGTAAATTAATTGTTTTTGTTTTGTGCACACATGCCGCATACACACACACTCGTGCACATATGTACGTGTATGTAAACCATGTATATTCATGGTGTACACACAGTTACAGGTAGATATTAGAATTAATTTTTTCTGTGTCAGAGTAGTTAACAGATGGAATGCACTAGGCAATGTGGTGGAGGCAGACTCCATACACATTTTCAAATGTAGATATGATAAAGCCCAGTAGGCTCAAGAATCTGTACACCAGTTGATTGACAGTTGAGAGGCAGGACCAAAGAGCCAAAGCTCAACCCCCGCAAGCACAACTAGGCACAACAATCATTACCTAGTTGTGCTTGTGGGGGTTGCGCTTTGGCTCTTTACTGGTACAACTAGGGGAGTACCAGTAAACTAGAAAAAGTGCAAAAACATGCTACAAAATGGTTTCCAGACCTGTAAAACAAGTTATGAAGTGAGGCTGGAGGTGTTAGATATGTCAAAGATAGAAGAAAAAGAGGCGATATTGTCACCACTTGCAAATTAAAAATGGGAATTGGCTAAATTGACAGAGGCATTCCTGAGACCGGCAACCTCAAGAGGTTATAGATTCCAGTTAAGGAATCAAAGGTGCCAAAAATATTAGTAAGTTTTCTTTTGCAAACAGAATAATAGACGCCTTGAACAAGAGAAGGTGGTGGAGACCAAACCAGTCAATAGTTTCAAAGCGTTATATGACAAAGAATACTGGGAAGACACCATGAGCGTAACTCTCATTCTGTAACTACGTTTAGGTAATTTCGTAAATTGTAAATTTAAAAATAAACCATTTTTTAAATTTGTCTCTGAATCGGAACATAAATATTTCTATACAGTAATGTGTCTTGTTTTCCGACCGCCCCTCGCGGTCACCTGTCCCTCGATAGAATTCTTGGTGACTGATACTTTTGATATCGTTCGCCTTATGCGTTTTGTTCTCGTATTGGCATCCTTGGTGATATTTAGCGCCCTCTGATTATTCCGCACATTTGATGGTGCTACATAGCCTTCCCGGTTTGGTGCCTTCTTTTGATAATCACTTACTACTTACTATACAGTAATGTATTTTGTAGGTAAGCTTATTCGAATTGTGTACTCATTACAGCCATGCCACCAACAGACTGGCCAAGGCGTTTACACCAGTGTGATGAGGCACAACTGGTCAAGGGCGCCAAGTAACATTACCTCGAGTACCGGTGCCTGACCATAGGCCTAAATTTCATTCAGTTTTAATTAGGTGACTAGTGTTTTCGCTTCTTGTTGTTGGTGATGTGAAGTTAACTGGAGATTTAGGATTCGACAACTTGGGGTTGTTGGGGTATAGTTATATATTAAGGGTAACACCAGAGGGCATTGCTAATTGTCTCCAGGGCTCGAATGGGGGAATGAATGAATGATTTTTTAGGGGTAAGCGCCAAGTCATTACGACTATATAGCACTGGGAAGGGGTCAGGATAAGGATTTGGGATGGGACGGGAAAGGGGGGCGGAAGGAATGGTGCTCAACCACTTGGACAGTCGGGGAATTAATGGCCACTCGTGGCCATTTACTCGTCACCAGTTTACTAGTGAGCTTTCGGTGATAATTCATCTTTGATCACTTAAAGGTTTGGGGAGCCAATCGAGATGCCATTCTGTAACACGAAATCATGTTGGTGTGTGTGTAGTAGCAGCAGCGGTAGCCCTGATGGTATAGAGATATTTTGGAAACTAGAGCACACTTCGTTTGTTACTGGGTGTTGAATATTACTCCTGCAGGAGTAGTGCAGCTCTCTAGGCGGCTCATCCATCATCAATTTGATGCGTTACAGATCACTAAAACACAAAATTTATTCTATTTGTTTTTCAAAGCATAGAACTATGAATATAAATCCACATTGGCAAAAAAAAAATACTGTAACGGAAAGCTTAGTGCTAAAGCCAAGCCCTAGTGCTAAAGGTTTGGCTTTACACTAATGTATAAAATAAATAATTTTTATATTGAACAGGGATGACACTGGTGGCCCAGCAACACAATCGTAGCCAAAAGAATTCGTTCATTTAGCTTTTTTTTTTGTGTGCGCGTCTTTTCATTAAAAGATTAACACCTTCTGATGTCCGCGTGAGAGTCAGAGGCTCTGTCACAGTTCTTAATTAAGAGTCCTTCCGTGGATCAGCATCTAAAGACGGCATCACATAGATGCCGACTATGTAACGGGCGAGAGCGCCCGTAATCGCGCACGTCGTATGGCTCCAGAGGCCTTCAAAGCAGCGCCTCTGTATTGTGCCACGACGATTCCTTCCAAGACTTCTGGGGGTTCAAATAGGGGACAGACATAAATGGTACACTTTTGTGTACTAGACACGAGGAAGCCCGGTAGATCATGGCCCTCACCATCGTGTTCAGGTAAACCGTGGGAAGAGAACGCATCATGCCTGCTAATAAGTGAGAAGTCTGCGGCTTCTGCATTTACGTGTTTAAAAAAATAGTAATACAATATTGAAAATGTGGCCGGGATGGGGGGGGGAGTGTCGGGAGTGACGTCACGGGTTATATTGGGGGGGTGGCGTGTTGTGAGTGGCTGCAGGCGATTGGTTCTGAGGTTAATTAGTACTGCCAGCGAATGTCAAGCTCTCACACCTTCTGTCTCGGGGTTTATTTAGCCTGCTGGCAGAATTGGGGGATGCATAGACAAGCATGCATATATATATATATATATATATATATATATATATATATATATAATATATATATATATATATATATATATATATATATATATATATATATATATAATATAAATATATATAATATATAATATGGTGATGTAGCTAATGGAATGGCATATAATCATAGATAATTGGAGATAGACTAGGCAATCTGTACTATACGATAGAATGTCTCTCTCTGTTCGAAGTTGGAGGCCATACGCCTGCCTTACCCAAATTTGAAGGGGAAATGGTCTGTGGTACGGGACGGTCGTAGGATGGTCCGAGTTAATTGACTTAAGAAATAGTTGATTGATCCCCCCCCCCCTCACCGATTCAATTTTGATAAAGTGTGAAATATTGATTGAGGTGCCCAAAGACTTTTTATCAGAACAAACTTTCTTAAACATAAGTTTAGTAGTTTCATTGCTTCATAATAGTATATTTTATGAAAGGGAAGAGGAGTTAAGTGGTGGTGGTTAGGGGGGGGGATCAGGAGGGCACTCGGGCACCGCCGGTAACCCCTCCGTGTTATAATATATAAATGAATGGTGATTCTAGGTCTTGTATTTAACGATCTTTTCATTTCCCTGCTCTTCGATGTTTTGGCCGTGCCTTTGGTGAATGTTGTTATCCACTGTTCACAGCACAGAATATTATCATCTGGTGTTCAGTGTCCAGGTAACTGTCAGTCACATAAAGATGTTTGAAGTGGTTGACGCCTCATCCTGCCAGCCGCTCCAAGCAACAACAGCCTGTTGGACCAAAGTCTCACAAGTCAAGCCTGGCCTCGGGCCGGGCTTGGGGAGTAGAATAACTCCCAGAACCCCATCAAGCAGGTATCGATGAATACAGCCGTGATATAAGGGTTAGGGCGTTAGCCAAAAATGTATATTTTTTGTAATTAATATTTTTGTTGCATACGTTGGTGGTTCGCCCACTTGTCACTCACGCTGTCTTCCACCGTCAAAACATTGGCCAACTGCCTGCTAATCCAGGATTAAAAAAAAATCCATCATCTGCCCGCCAAAACAGTCCTTCCTCAAGCTACGCCTCTCCAAGGTGCAGTTGATCGCTGGGGCGCAGCAATTCACTTTGATGTAGTGTATTAAAAATTAATATTTTCTTAAATACAGTTAAATATTATTCAAGGGAGGGATCATATGTTATTTTACCGCATTACTATTTTATTTTGTTAATTTATAAGAAAATACTTGCACTAAATTACGTGGAAGATACTGGAAGGCCATGTCCCAAATTCAACCCGTCCTCAGTCTGTGTTCATTCCATCCAGCGGTCGACCCCAAAGACGCATTCACAAATGTTAACATGTATTCATTTAAAACAGGAATTTTCTCAAATTATTAATTGTTATATTCGCATACTGCATATTTAGGCATTGGTTAGGTTAGGTGTTTAGGTTCTGTTAGAGATTATTTGTATTTTCTTGACTTAGCGAAGCTGCGTAGGTCGCCGGCTCTTGCCCCACGGGATATGGGGGAGTGGGTTGAAAGCAGAGCCCAACCTGTCCCCTACGATCTGATGCGTCAAATTTGAAATGGTTTTGGTTTTCCAGATAGGTTCAGCTCTAGGCAACACGCCTATCATGTATCGGACGCCCACGTTCATTACTCAGGGAATGTTTTCATAGTAAGTTTGTGTTGTATTTAAATAAAGTAATACAATTTGTTTAGATTAGGTCGTTAGAGTAAATGTATTAAATGTGAGAGCAGGGTTGTAGAATCGGGAAGAACCAGTGCGTGCCTCCTTAAGTATACAGCGTCGTGGTGCCGCCCCCCGAGGTGCCTGGTGCCGCCCCCTAGGTGCCTGGTGCCGCCCCCTAGGTGCCTGGTGCCGCCCCCCTAGGTGCCTGGTGCCGCCCCCTAGGTGCCTGGTGCCGCCCCCCTAGGTGCCTGGTGCCGCCCCCCTAGGTGCCTGGTGCCGCCCCCTAGGTGCCTGGTGCCGCCCCCCTAGGTGCCTGGTGCCGCCCCCCTAGGTGCCTGGTGCCGCCCCCCTAGGTGCCTGGTGCCGCCCCCCGAGGTGCCTGGTGCCGCCCCCCGAGGTGCCTGGTGCCGCCCCCCTAGGTGCCTGGTGCCGCCCCCCTAGGTGCCTGGTGCCGCCCCCCTAGGTGCCTGGTGCCGCCCCCCTAGGTGCCTGGTGCCGCCCCCCTAGGTGCCTGGTGCCGCCCCCCTAGGTGCCTGGTGCCGCCCCCCTAGGTGCCTGGTGCCGCCCCCCTAGGTGCCTGGTGCCGCCCCCCTAGGTGCCTGGTGCCGCCCCCCTAGGTGCCTGGTGCCGCCCCCCCTAGGTGCCTGGTGCCGCCCCCCCTAGGTGCCTGGTGCCGCCCCCTAGGTGCCTGGTGCCGCCCCCTAGGTGCCTGGTGCCGCCCCCCGAGGTGCCTGGTGCCGCCCCCCGAGGTGCCTGGTGCCGCCCCCCGAGGTGCCTGGTGCCGTCCCGAGGGTGCCTGGTGCCGCCCCGAGGGTGCCTGGTGCCGCCCCGCCAAAAATAAGCCAGGGTTCCGGTCAAGTGTTGGCTCTCACACCTCCCGCACTTGAAAGACTCGCTCTACTTCTCTCCAGTGATTTATAGCGTAGTTGTGTGTAAACACGGCGCTGTTCGCGAGGTGTGTAAGCATGGTGATTAAATCCCGCTACCCTCGGCTACTCTACACGTGCACTGAAAGGTGTAAACGGTTTACAAACTCGCAAGACCATAATTGACGCCAAAATATAATGTTTACTGACATTTGAACAATGTACACACTAGTCCTGTACAGCTTGGTCCTGCTTTACCTAATTGGAAAGCACGTCATTAGAGAATACACTCAAGGTTACCAGAGATGATTTTAAATGAGAAAACCAGCTGCAGTTGTCAGCCTATGGTATCCTACTGTTTGATAAGGTAACTAGCTGTGGCTCTGTCTTGGCGTTGTGGACCTGTGATAGTCTCTCGGGAATCAACTCAAACGGTAAAGATGGGAGAACTGACCAGGTGTGGCGGGTCTGCAACTACTCGTCCCTAGTCACTGCTGGTTCCTCCAAGCTTTGTGGTGTGTGTGTTTGGGGGGGGGGGGGTGGTCTGGCGGCCAAGCACCACCGGCCGACAAGACCTTTGCGGCGGTCAGTGGGTTAAAAATAGGCATCATTTGCAATGTTGGAGATGAGCATTTAGACCGCTGCGATTATCCTGCGGGCCGGGGCATGTTGCTATGTTTAGCCATCACCACAACACACCGACACGGAAGGAAGAGCTGAGGGGGGGGGGGGAGGTGTTGGGAGGGACTAAATATGGGCGGATGTGGGCGTTGGAGGAGTAGATGGTGTTAGGGGAGTGATGGGGCGGGTGTGTGGCTGTGTTCACGCAACCATCCTCTCTAACAATACACCTATTGATGTATTTTTGACGTATAAATCCTCTCAGGCCAAAAAAATGATGTACTAAGAATCATAGCGACTCGCCAAAATTGCTGTGATGTCTCGTTTTCTGTTCGTGGGTCCTCGGATAGGTTAGTTCTGCAATTTAGCCCATCGGTTTACTGACATTGGGAGCGCTTGATAGACCAGCTGGTTGGCGAGCCTTTTTTGGACGGGTGGCTGACATTGCCGACCCTCGCTGGACTCCTCTGCTGTTCCTTTTTTTTTTCTTCCTTTATTTTTCTCTCTCCAGGCGCCTCTGGATGTCGGCCTCCACCTCCTCCTCCCCTCTCTGGTGTCGGCCTCCACCTCCTCCTCCGACTGCTCTGGATGTCGTCCTCCACCTTCTCTTTCTTTTCGTCAGCTTTAATTCTCTTTAATCCACACATCCTAATCCTTTTCTTTTATGAGTAGCAATTTGACATTTCTTTTGACAAAAATCTAGCAGTCTTGGCTTACCCTAGCGGTTACGAGGGTCTGTGTGGTAGGCCTGGCGACGGGGCTAAGGCCGACACGCCCAGACCTTCCTTCCCTCGGCAGCAGTGTCTTCGCCACTAACCAAGGCTCCAGGGGTCCGTAAGCGCAGTTGGTTAGGTTAGGTTACGACAGGCTGCTCAAGCTTTACTTGGTTGATGGGGTTCTGGGAGTTCTTCTACTCCCCAAGCCCGACCCGAGGCCAGGCTCGACTTGTGAGAGTTTGGTCCACCAGGCTGTTGCTTGGAGCGGCCCGCAGCCCCACATACCCACCACAGCCCGGTTGGTCCGGTACTCCTTGCAGGAAGTAATCTAACTTCCTCTTGAAGATGTCCACGGTTGTTTCGACAATATTTCTTATGCTCGCTGGGAGGATGTTGAACAACCGCGGACCTCTGATGTTTATAGTGTTCTCTGATTGTGCCTATGGCACCTCTGCTCTTCACTGGTTCTATTCTGCATTTTCTTCCATATCGTTCACTCCACAACTTTCTTGACTTGTTCTTAATTCTCGGTGCTCCTTCGATTTAGCCAGTGTTGACCATTAGAAGACCAACAATGTCTCCAGCAGTTTATTCATCATATTGATTTGATGAATTACTTTCTTCAACAAATCTTTCAACCAAGTTTGACTTGAACTCGGTGGTTTTTTTTTTTTTAGACGGAAAATAATATCGATCAGCGTTTTGTATTTATAGATGGATGAATTAACGAGGTTATACTATATGTTCCTGTATGCTATAGTATTCTGTGATATATTTTAGGACAAGTGCTTCAGCGATTTCAACAGTTGCAAGTCGGTTATCGAAGCCAAGTTAAAGGCAGACATTGTCTGCTGTGTATCTCCTGCCAACTGAGTGAAGGATGAAGAATCTCTCTGATCTGCTGATAATCTGCTCGGTTGGTTAATATCTGCAAATGAACAAGACCTTTGTATAAGAAAGAGCCTGAGAGAAGTGTATACAATCTGTAGTGATTGTTTGATAATGGAACCCCAATGACAGGCATTATTGTCGACACAGTTTCACGAGTAAAATGGATATTTCGCTTTGGGAAACATTATTATTATTAGTGGCTAAATACGATGCAGGTGGCAATTGATTGGTGGTACACCTGTGNGCTTATCACATGCGTGATAGCTGCCTCGTCCATGTGATCATGCTGGACACACCTGCGTGTGAGATGGTCCATACAAATGAGAGTGAAACCCTTGCGATGCGCATTAATGTTCTTGTTATTTACAATGGATGTTACTACATTTCAAGTATCTATTTTGCATTTTGGGTTTTTCCTAAATTCGATTATTGATACTCTTATATAAAATAATGAACTGTACTTTTTATGTAAATTTCCCAAGTATAAATGTACCACCATTATGATATTTGTTGTATTATTAACAAGCTTAGGTATACACATCAGTGTGCTGCTGCCCTATTATGTATGAAAGACCACACAGTGTAGATTAAAAAGAAAACAGCTACAAGCTCATCTAACATCCCCACCTCACAGGACGGCCAGTCATACATGGAATCAGGAGAGAACATGAAATATAAGGCTGATCTATTTGCCTCTACTAGCAAAATCTGTATACAGCACAAGAATATCTTACAATATTACTGAGTGTATGAAGTAATTGCAGAGCTCAAAGTACCTCAATTCTTTAATTCAATACCTCAAGCAAAGTACAATTCTTGCTGATTTCTCCTTATACTGTATTTAAAAATAAAAAAAAACATAAAAAGTATCAGATTTTCACATAGATATCACGTGAAGGTTATATTAATTTGGTTTTAGCTGTAATGTGTCCGTTTGATTAGCGTGGTTGTAAATTGTAGTGAATAATGTTTGCCGAGCAGCGAGCAGCGCAGTCTCCATGGTCATTGTTTCCTCCGCAGCATCTGGTAGATTCAGTAACGTTTAGGCGAGCCCTGATTGGTGGAGGAGACGTCGAGGGGGGAGAGGTCCACCAATGGAAGAACAGCTCGCAGGAATCTCCTTCATGTAGTTTCTACCAAATACTGCTTTGTTGTTTTGGATTTTTAGTGTAGTATCTTATATTTGTGAAAGTGTGGTAAGTATGTGCTTTTGCCGCCGTGTGTGACGCCTCACGGGACTGGGAAATGTGAGGTGATTCAGTATGTGCGTGTGGAGGTGGTGGAGCAGCAGGTGAGTGTGGTGTGGAGCAGTGTGAGGCGGTGGACGTGTGGTGGGAGGGCAGGGCAGGGCAGTGTTGACAGTCGTGCCAGTACACCTTCCAGGTGATGCAGTGTGCTGTGTACTTTCCAGGTCATGCAGTGTGTAAAGGTACCTTCCAGGCATTGCAGTGTGTCAAGGTACCTTCCAGGTCATGCAGTGTGTCAGTGTATCTTCAGGTCATGCAGTGGCACCAGTACACCTTCCAGGTGATGCAGTGTGTCTGTGTACTTTCCAGGTCATGCAGTGTGTCAAGGTACCTTCCAGGCATTGCAGTGTGTCAAGGTACCTTGCAGGTCATGCAGTGTGTCGGTGTATCTTCTAGGTCATGTTGTGTGACAGTGGCAACAGTACACCTTTCTGTTCATACAGTATGACTGTGGTACTAGTATACCTGCAAGGTCATGCAGTGAGACAGTAGCACCTAGGAAATATTGCCAGTGGCAAGTGCCAGTCTCTAATGAGACACTGGCATTTGTCAGTGACACCTAGGCCATCTAATGAGACACTGGCACTTCTGTCAGTGACTCCTAGGCCATCTAATGAGACACTGGCACTTCTGTCAGTGACACCTAGGCCATCTAATGAGACACTGGCACTTCTGTCAGTGACACCTAGGCCATCTGAGACACTGGCACCAGTACACCTAGGTCATGTATTGTGACAATGGTGCCAGTATAATTACCAGGTTATACAGTGTGGCAGTGATCCCAATACACCTTCTAGTTATGCAGTATCACAGTGGTGCGAATATTCCTTCCTGGTTATGAACTGTCACAGTGGCACCAGCATACCTCACAAGTTATGAGGTAGCCTGCCTGAGGCCATGAAAATTCATGGCTGAGGCCATGAGAATTCTCCCTCTTTTTATAAGCATCACTTTCTGATGTGTGGTTTTGTTATCGTATCTTCAGCCATGTTATTGCGATCATTGTTTACAACTTACTTTCTGCTCAAAACTCCATCACCTTTGTTCCAACAATATTTCTAATGTTTGTTGGAAGTGTGTTGAACAACTATGGACCTCATGATGTTCAGACAGTGTTCTCCGTTGTGCCTATGGCACCTCTACTCTTCATTGGTTCTATTCTGCACTGATGAAGACTTCTTTCCGAGAGCTACAATCTTTAAAAAAAAAATTGTGCAAATGGGAGTTAATGGTACTATATATTGGAAAAATAAGATTTCCTCCTGAAACTTCAAACAGTCCACTCCTCCCTCACCCACAACAAAATATCTTTTGAGCATTATTTCCAATATTTCTGCCTCTTTAAAGCAACAACTGCAATGCAATACAATATTGTAGTGTATGCAATACAATACATAATGTAGTGCAGAATGCTTGGGAGGTGCAGTGATGCAATACAGGGTAATAATGAATAATCTAATCCTTAAAGTTTGAGAAATAAAAGAAATGCTTATGGGAACCACATACAGTACAGTACAGTACATGAAAATCCAATAATCTGTACTCGGCCTCGTATAAATAATAATTCAGTGTGTCGGGGGCAGGAAGCCAGAGTGTATTAATACACATTAGCTTTTATCAAGGCTCCCCCCCTCCCATTTGCAAGTTTGACAGTTGCTCGTGATCCGTGCCACACAGTGACAATCGCTCATTTTGCCACTGCCATGCTGCCTGTTGGATCAGTGGGACCTTCAACCCTGAGTCCTGTGGGGTTTGCTCTCCCCATGTGACTTTTC